>JAGDQP010061682.1:694-12001 GCA_022664845.1 Lepisma saccharinum
TAAAACGTTTAGTAACCTTCGCCCTCGGGCCTTGCTTGGCTTCCGACTTCCAGGGCGAACCTATTCGTTTCCCGAATTTGAATTCTTTTTGTTTTTATGCCAACAGTCTTGTGCTGTATGATTCCTCTTATAACAAATGGCACATACAGTAACTGTACCGCTATTATTTCAAGATATGTTATCGTCACCATTTTTCTTGTAATTGTTGTTTTTCTTATTATAGTACTTTTTGCCATTTTGTTGATTGTTCTTCCTATAGTACGGTTTTTGGTTTGTACTATTTTTCACGACCATAAGAGACAATTCTGCCAACTGTTGGGTAATATTGTCCATTGAATTTTGCGTATTCTGCGTACTCTGATTAGGTTGAGAATTTTCGTACTTGTAAGGTTTATCAGGGTCCCTAAGGTCTTTAGGCGGCATTATGTCATATAGGAATTTTCCTATAGGTTTACTATGGGGATCGGTATCTATGATGGCAATGGGCGCTTGGTTTAGGTCTCTAATTACAGGACTGTTCATAGGTAGTAGTTTGTAAGTTGAATAGTAAGGTGTTTGCTTATTTATAGATTCTATCAAAGGATGTTGGCTATGTTGGTAACTGGTTAGGACATTGCTTTGGCTATTAGGATTTTGATGTTGTTGTGGTGGTAGTTGTTGCTGACATGGTATTTGTTGTGGTGCAGGATGTAGATAACTAGGATATTGAGTAGGTAAAGGTTGGTTGTTTGCCGATTGGATGCTAAGGGTTTGACAACTTTGAGGTTGAAAATTTTGAATTTGTTGACTCATAGTAGGAAAACTTGGTATTATAGGATCTTGAGTAGCATAATTTATCGTTGGTTGTCTTTGCTGACCACCATCTGCTAATGCGTATAATGCTTGTGCTTTCTCCACAAATTCTCTTTTTTTGAGTAAATCATTAGATTTTTCCAATGCATGTAATCGTTTCTGAAGATCTCTTACAAGGATATGCGTTTCCAAAGCAATATTTTTCAAAAAATGATGTTGTAGTCCTAAGCTGAGGAAATGAATTTTCTCTTCTTCCGTAGCTTCAGGGAGATTGTGTCTAATAGCCCTCAATTTCCTTATGAAGTAAGCATCAATTGTTTCATCCTGACCTTGCTTTATTAGGTTGATTTCCATTTCTGCTTTGTAATGCGGGATTTTAGGTCTGCTTAGACCCATTAATTTGTCTTTTAATTGACTGTATGTCATATCGGCCATTATATTTTGTGATTGTATTTGGAATACCATGTCCAGTGCAGTATCCTGTAGGTACATAGGCAAAACCTGTTTCTTCTTTTCGTCATCCCACGACTGTAAACTTGACATGTGCTCGAATAACATAAAAAACCTATCCGGGTCCTCGTTCATTCGACCGGAAAACTTAGTTAAATGTGGTAGATGGAAAGATGTATTTGTCGCCATTTTATCGCTTTTGTTAGATTTTACTTTATCTGTATCCGAATCCTGACTGCCCGTCCTACTGCCTGACCTAGTAATTACTGGCATTAAATGTTACTTGTCCTAGTTCAAAGTTCATACTTAAAAAAAAGCATAGGGTCACTTGACAGATCCGTTTTTAGTCCCGTTATGTGTACTTATCACTGGTTTCTGGGCTTTGGCACACCTTGGGTCTTTTTATTTTGTCTTCCACTAGTAAATTAGCTTAGTGGAATCGACGCTATTCGCTATTTATAAGCGATTACTCCACCACGTAATGTTCCTTTAGGAACACCCTGTTGCTTGTGGAAATATAGGTAGAGACAAAGATACACGGGGTATGAGTTTTGCCCATCACCAGTTTTATTATAAAATAATATAACTTCTTTAGATTAATAAAAAGAGTCTCCCGTACCAATGTAATTATACAAAATGGAAAGTTATAATATAACTTTTCTGGCTTCTTCTTCTTGGGTGTAGGCCTCGTAGAAGAGAGAAGGATTTGGTATAGCACCAGTCCGCAGCAACTGAGTGCAGGAAGGAAGGTACCAGTCCGACAGCAACTGAGTACCGGATTTTTTGTCAGTCCGCAGCAACTGAACACAGGTTCAATTAGGCAGCCCACCTGTCCAACAGCAACAGAGTGAGCAGGATAGGAAACCCTCCAGTCCGACAGCAACTGAGAGAGCGGTTTTAGGAAGCACACCAGTCCGACAGCAACTGAGTGTACAGGTCTTAAGGATAGTACCAGTCAAAGGCAACTGAATACTAGGAAAGAGGAGAGAAGTGATCACCCAGGTCAGTGATGCTTTATATTGGTGTGGCGGTCTTTTATACACCTAAATTTGCTGAGTCTGCTGACTCCTCCTTCGTTTCGTTGGTAGCTCCATCGGTGGCTTCTTGATGAAACTCCATTTGTCGTCTGCGCTATTTACGTTTCCTCTTGATTGTTTTGTGTTGTAACACTTGTATCACACACGTAGTACACACTACTATCTTGTTTATATTTTGATTATGAGCGACACGTGCTGAGCACGTGGCGCGGCACTTGGAACGTTACAATATTCATTATCATGCGTAGGTTATATATAGCAAGTGAACGGGAAGTTCTCCGTCTTGGTTAGTGAGTCCTCCGCGAGTTCCTCAGTTTCCCATGGGGCTCCGAATAACGGGTAAGTCGAATATTATGACCAATAATAGCAGTCTGCGAAAGCGCCTCAATCAAGTTCACTTGCCCCGGGATATAATGGAAATTGTAGTATTAAAATTTCCCATATAAAGATGCCATTATCAGTGGTATTAAAGGAAGTGGGAAATTGGGTTCTGAGTTCATCGTTACCTTGAAATCATATGCATCCACCTATAAAGGAAACCTCCGCGAGACAATTGTATACTTGTAGCAGTTAGTTATTGATTGATTGTGAATAGTAAAACTGCAATTATTGGCCTATATTTCCAATTTCAAAGCTACTGAACGTTTAATCAATTTTTCTCTTCGTCCGAGGTTATATCGTAATGTTCCTTCTATTTTGTTCGGTAGTGACAATTAATACACGGGAGTGGATTTTAGCCCTCAACCATTTATTTATATAAGAGAGTAAAGTTAACAAAATTACCGTCCCGTAGGAGATTAATTACAGATTATTTAGTAGTATAACTTCTAAGATGACTTCTTCTTCTTAGGTGATCTGATAGAGGATAGGGTATGAAGGATAGCACCGGTTACATAGTTGACCGCGTGCAGGTAGTTGTACCAGTTAAAGAGCAAACTGCGTACAGGAGAAGTATTGACTTAAGATGAGAGTACACACCAGTCACAGATCCGATTGCGTGTGTGGATGACACCAGTAACAGAGCCAACTGCGTGTCGGGTGTTTGTATCAGTTACGGAGCAAGCTGCGTACGGAAGAAGTTTGGTTTCTACTCGAGAATACACACTAGTCACTTAGCCAACTGCGTGTACAGGAAGGTAGCAGTAACAGAGCAAACTGCGTACTAAGGGGTGTTCCAGTTGCAGAGCCAAATGCGAACGGAGGTAGGAGAGAAGCTGACCACCCAGGGATTGACTGATATCTCTTGCCTTGCGCTGGTCCTTTTTATAGGTGATTGTAGGGGTGGTTCTTGCTTCTCCTACATTGATTCCAGCTTCCTCTGTCTTCTGTTATCCGCTCCATCTGGTACTAGTTTGTGGAGTTGACCGTCGTCTGCTCCTATGTGTCACTACATGTTTACATTCTTATATATATAGGGACCCTCCTTTCCACCCCCGCCTCTTAGCTATATTAGCTCAATCTTGCTTCGAGTGCCTGAGGGGCACAACGAATCTGAAATGGACTCTCCACAAGAATGGGGTAGGCCATCCCCCGATTTCGTCTCACTGCCTCGACCCATGCTCGACATCGAGGCATGGAGGCGATAGGACCTGATTGCAAATTTTTGATAAAAAAAAGAGCTGGGAGGGTTGGGGGATATATTCTAATGGGCCAGCTCCCGGTGGACAAGCCTGGGCCTTATTTCCGCGAGTTGGGGGACTATATTACTTTATTGTATCTTTCTTCAGTATAATACATTAAATACTTGAGCAGTACAATATTTACCATTTTTTACAATATTTACAATATATATATATATATATATATATATATATATTAGTACAGATTATTTACTAATTTTATGTTTCTGTATTTAATTGTTTAGTCTTTTTACGTTGAAATAAAGTCTCTTTATTGATTTAATTGTTGTTTCCCAGTTTATATTTCACTCACATTCACACATTAACGTTTATTGCTGTTTAACTATCTTATTATATTTTTATTATTATTCCTATTCCTATTGCTAACCTCCATGTAACTATTATCTCAAAGGTTCCCTGTAATGTATTAGAATGTCTCCTCACTCTTACTACTTTACATACAATTGATATTTCATTATATAATTTTAGTATATTTCGTAAAACTAAGCCCTCCAAACCCAATACAACCAATATGCAATTTAGCTCCTAGCTATCTATTTTAATCTCCATTTGATATGAAAAAAGAAAGAAAGAAAGAGCACCATTTTTTACATTCTTATACACATGTATGTCCTATAAACGTACTTGTTTATTTACAAAATGTCCACGTGCTCAGAAGACACGCGGAACATTTCAATATTAAGGCATATACAGAAATTACACTTTTTCCTACCTTAAACTAAATGATCTTCCTAGAAGCCATAAACTTTCCGACCATATAATCCTTTATAAAATACCAGAGGTAATGTCCGCACAATATTTGTTTCAGTTACATGTTCCGAGAGGAGAGTTAAAAGCAGGTGGAACGACTACTTTTACATTATAACTCCAAGATTATCTTCAGGTAAAAAAAACAGTCGTTCCACACTTTTGCGCGTATCACTCACTGACTAATCCTCTTTTATTTTACTTTCACAAATACCTTTATGATACATTGAAAACGTTAGTTATCTTAATATCGTACCTATTGTATCTGGTGTAGTAAAAAGTAATCCATTACTTTGCCAATAGATGGCTTCAGTGATCTTTATCTCGCGTTGTATAAGTCCGATCGGGTTCAACGAGATGGCGTTCAAACGATGAGATTGCGTACTACAAACACTGTTCAGATAGTTGTGATGAGTTGACTCAGTGTTGTGTGAGCTCGCGTCAAAATGGACACTAGCAAAGAGAAAATACGCTATATTTTACAGTTTCTCTTCGATAAAGGCGAAAACGCAAGCCAGGCGGGTGCAAATGTGAATAGTGTTTATGGTCTTGATACTGTAACAGCCAATCACGCGCAATTTTGGTTTCGTCGATTTCGTGCCGGTAATTTTGACGTCAAAGATGTACCACGCACTGGAAGGCCAAGTGTCGAAAATGTCGATAAAATCATGGACATTGTCGAGTCCGACCGTCATGTAAGCACTGTTTCGATTGCCCAAGAGCTAAACATTGCACAAAAAACCGTGTGGAACCATTTGCATACACAAAGAAGCTTGATGTATGGGTGCCACACGAGTTAACGCAAAAAAACTTCATGGACCGAATTTCCATCTGCGAATCGCTGCTGAAACGCAACAAAAGCGACACATTTCTGAAGCGGTTGGTGACTGGTGATGAAAAGTGGATCACTTACGACAACGTCACGCGAAAACGGTCGTGGTCGAAGCGCGGTGCGCCGGCGCAAACGGTGCCCAAGCCAGGATTGACGGCCAGGAAGGTTTTGCTGTGTGTTTGGTGGGATTGGCAGGGAATTATCTACTATGAGCTGCTCCCCTACGGCCAAACTCTTAACTCGGAACTATATTGTCAACAATTGGACCGTCTGAAGGCAGCAATCGCCCAGAAGCGGCCAGCTTTGGCCAATAGGAGATGCATTGTGTTCCACCAGGACAACGTCAGGCCACACACATTGATAATGACTCGCCAGAAGGTCCGGGAGCTTGGTTGGGAGGTTCTTATGCATCCACCTTATAGTCCGGACCTGCCACCGAGTGATTACCATCTGTTCCTGTCCATGGCGAACACGTTTGCTGGTGAAAAATTCTCTTCAAGAGAGGTTTGGTAAAATCGACTGTCTCAATTTTTTGCCAATAGGGACAAGGGCTTCTATGAGAGAGGCATCATGATATTACCTTCCAAATGGCAACACGTTATCGAACAAAACGGCGCATATGTGACCTAAATCGGATCATTGTAACTATGGTAAGTCAAGCCTTCAATCCCATGCAAAAATAATGGATTACTTTTTATTACACCATATATTTAGTTATATCTAGAGGAAGTGTAATAAAAGTGGCCCCCATTTTTTTGCCTCATTTGAATGAAACCCGGGTTCAGGTCCACTTTTGGTCCACTTGATCTATTATATTTGTTTCTGTTCATATTATAGTTATTCTGTTTTTGTTATTTTTATTCTATTTCCTAGTGTATAATGATTAATAATACATAAATAAATAAGTAAAAGCCATTGTAATTTACACTAGAGCATTGGCGGCGCAAGGCAATCTGGAGCCCGGGGCAAGTGAACTTGATTGAGGCGCTTTCGCAGACTGCTACTATTGGTCATAATATTCGACTTACCCGTTATTCGGAGCCCCATGAGAAACTGAGGAACTCGCGGAGGACTCACTAGCCAAGACGGAGAACTTCCCGTTCACTTGCTATATATAACCTACGCATGATAATGAATATTGAGATTGTGGAGACTTATGCTTTGCAACCATCGGAGTACAGGGAAGCGCACAAGTAAGAGTCCTGAGATAGCATAGTTAATGCATCACCGACCACCATCGAGGTGCTCTACTGTTTTATCTTATCGAGCAATTATTCACTTATGGAGATCGGTGCATAATGGGACGACCCTCCCCCACAAAACAAGGTGAAATTAATTGAGGTGACAACTTTCTGATATCAACAGACATTACTCATCTTCCTAAACCTTTCTTGTTTATGGTTCATAGCACGTGAGAAGATCGCTAAAACAAGTGGCTGCACCCCCTGGGGCGCTGATTCCTTTGTTACCTGAACTTGACAGATTTTTTCCTCGTAAGAAATATTTGCATTTTGAAACAGAGCTTTAGAATGTCGTCTGAATGCCTGTTTATAATTTCCCGCTCGCTAAATGTAACCATGGCAACCTTGTAGGTTGCAACAGCAACTGATGCTGATGGGAATGGGAAACAAGTATCTGCAGCGGGAAATTAATAATAATGAATGACATTCCGTTCGTAGGAGATTCAACCTGAAGAAAGAAGCTGCCTCAGGCGACGAATCAAGAGAGTTAGCAATGCATATGCCTTTGTAATAAGCAAGAATAATGAGCCACACATGTTTGTATTCGAAACAACGCTAGTTGCCATAATATTGGATACAGGGTTTTGTCGTTTTTGAGTTTACTTATAATTTGACGAGTAACACAATAAAATAGAACGCTAATGAAATCAATGTTAATGTTCGGCTAAAATAAAAATCAACTAATATTTTCACTGCGATTGTGAAACACGCACCTGAATACCGCACTTGAATGATTCATAGCCTTGTTTATTTAATTTTGTAAAAACGCAACATATATAATTTCTCCTTATAGAGAATAACATTATTCAAATAATGTTAGAAATGGTAATGTAGAGTAGGGATTTCGCCAGAGTTTTAGTTTAAGGGGGATATGAAGTCATAATTTTGTGCAAGTACTTTGAACAAACGTGGACTTAAGTCTAATATGTCTTCGTGTAAAATATGTAAACGTGAATATTTTTTTATTTCAAAGTGTTCCTCAAACGTTTGTTCGCGCATATGCTTCATTTAATTGATTTCTTATTAACGGCCTAAACGATAGTTTTCATTTTTCTTTCTGTCGTACCTACGACCTCCGGAATGCTACGCCGAGCCAAAGTTGCTAAATGCCAGAAAATCTGAATTCACAAAAAGTGTCGATCGGAATGAAACCCCGTATTCGTTGACTGCAAGGCAGCAAGCGTTACCACTCATTCACAGGAACACTATGGTAGTCCAATTTTTAGTTCCTAAGTAACTTTTTTTCTTTCTTCCGGCAAATAATTAATCATGTTGGTACTTTTAAAAGTTTTTAAGAGTTAAAAATATTATCTAATTAGTTTTGTGGTTTCAAATTTATATATAAAAGGAAAAATATGAGGTATAAAATATTCATACTTTGCACGAAGACATGTTAGACCAAAGTCCGCTTTCCTGCAAAGTATGCATATTTTATGCCTCATATTTTTCCTGTTATATATAAAAATGTAATCGTCATTTTTCATTTGAAAATATACCTTAGATGTTTTTTGGTGCGTACACTTGTCAACTCAGCATTACACGTGAAAATGTAGTTCGAACTTGCTCAGTAATGATTTCAGGTCTATATGCACATGGTCATAGGTTCAAGCCCAGCCTGGAAACATAGTCTTGTTCATGTATCAATGTCATATTTGAAGTCAACCTAATATGTTTTACTAGTTAAACACATGCCGATTATTCGGGAAGGGGGTAGAGAGATCACTCAACACGTCTTTTTGAAGCATTGTTTGGACAATGGTTGTTGTAGAGGCTATGATGTAATGCTTTTGGATACTATTCTTTAGTTACAAATAGGTATATTTTAAAACTATATATTAGTAAGGTTCGTGATGTCCTCAAATCTTTCACCGTTAGTTTAACTCATTTCAAGACATCTTACAACGATGGAATTTGCAAAGCGACGTATGTCGAGTGACAATACGATAATATTCCATTGTTACTTTCATATAAAGACAAACTATTTATTGTTTACAGACTTTTCTATCGTTCGGTATGATACGTTGGGTCCTCAGATCTTTCAACGTGAATTTAACTCATTTCTCGACATGATACAATGATGATATTTTGGACGATCATCCTGACTAATGTTCTTTCTTACGGTAACACAAGGCCAATGTTGGAATAGCTGGAGATAGCGGAACGGTGAAGATCGTCTGTGAGATGACGGAAGGGTTTGTTCATGTAACATTCGAGAGGTCGTGGGTTCGAACCGAGCGGTTCCTGAATAATGTTGTTTTCATCTAGCAGCATTACACGTGAAAATGTAATTCGAACTTGCTCAGTAATGATCGTATATCTAAGTAGTTGCTTCTTCAGGTCTATATGCACATGGTCATAGGTTCAATACCCGCTATGAGTCTGGAAACATAGTTCTTGTTTATCTATGAACGTCATATTTAAAGTCAACCTACTATGTTTTACTAGTTAAACACATGCCTTTCTTGATGATGAATACACTTCGAGGGGAAGGTGGAAAAGTGTATTTAGAGTAGAGAAGTTTCCACCACTACAAAACGTAGACGCACCCAAATAATGGTTAAAAGTTGGTAGATTGTTAGCGTAGCTTTCGGGATGTTCTGAATTCGATCCCAGCGGCCGACCATCCTGACTGAGGTGTTTTCCCGGGTTTCTCCTCAGTCAGGTAATAAAACAGTCAATTTATGCTCAAAAGGGCCACTAGCGGGAAAGTTGTGGGGTAGTTCTGATTTCTTCCATTCTATATATTTTTATGGTGTGCTGAATCCGAATCTGAGGTTTGCTAACAAAATTTCGTGGCGTATCATTGAAAAAAAAAATGCAAAAAATTAAAAACAATAAGTTTTTGGCGGTGCTTTGCTTATAAATCAGACACAATCAACTTTTCGTAAAGAACCTCCCTATTCAGAATGGATCTACACAAAATTTACTACAAATTTTACTATTTAGTTTTTTTTTTCTCCGACGAACCCTTCGGGGCTCCAGCTCTAGTTGAAGTGTTATGTCATCTCCAGTACTAGAAAAATAAAAGCATTCCCGTCTTGTACATCCTTTCATTTTATTTGTTCTCTCTCGGCCTCCCCAAATGATTTTGTTAATGCCCCGTCTGGTTTGTAAGCCGTCTTTCCTTCTATAGCTTCTTTAAGGCTTTGAAGAACCTCAACCAGAACACTCTAAACTTAAGCGGCTCATATAATTTTTGCTCATATATTAATGTAATATATAATCATGTGTAATGTATAACAATATGTAATAATTGTTAAAGATTTTTCGTTGGAATTTAATCATTTTTTAACTGAATCTGTACAATTTCCGACTTCATTAAATAACTTGAGCACTATGTAATTTTTTAAAAAAATGACCTGTATCCTTACATATACGATAAGTTATGAGCAGAGAACTGGGAGGAATTCACTAAATGACAATCTTTAATAATAAATTAGCTTAGGAATAGAAAAGTGCTTTTTTTTTTGCGGAGGCAGACAAAATACACCAATTTTCAACTAGCGCTTGAGCCTGAACGATTCGTCGGAGAAAAAAATCCTGTATTTTAACATTTGTAGGAAATGTCATGTATGTTCATCTTTAATAGGGAGCTTATTTACAAAAAGTTAAAAGCAAAATACTGCCAAAATTGACATTTTTTTACCTTCTTTTTTTTTCATTTTCTCAATGTTGCGTCACGAAATTTTGTTAGCAAACATCAGTTTCGGATTCAATAATACCACACAACTTTCCTGGTAAAAGCACAATTTCACTGGATTATAATGATTTGAACGGAAAATTATACTTCTGTATTGAATTTCTTTACATTCACTTCTATATTTCAATATTGTTCGTGGTGTGGACCGCTATTTTTTATTATTATTATTTTCTTCGTTAACCGCCAAACTATTCATCGTTGCAGGTTAACTAGACTGAGGTCCCACTTCCCCGTTGGTATATGTTAAATAATTAAGAAATGCATATACTTTACTAGAAACACAACTAGTCAGCGTTGCTTCAAATACCAACAGGCATGAGTCACACTGTAAAAAATAGAACACTTTTTTTACACTTTTTTGAACACCTTTGAGCACTTTCTGGAAACGACTTTAGCTCACTTTCGAACACTTTAATAGTGTCCAAACGTGAACCAAAGTGCTATGAAAGCGTCTCAAAGGTGTTCAAAAGTGTGAAAAACTGTCCAAATGTGTTCCCTTAATAGTGCTACAAAACTGCTCAAAAGTGCATAAAAAGTGCCCTTATTTTAATGTGTTCTAAAAGTGCATTTTGGAAACGACTTTTACCTACATTCAGGACACTTTATTTACTTTCAAGCACTTTTGGAACATTTTAAAAGCACTTTCTCGACAGTTTCATACATAATATTAGGTGTCATTCAGATATTACATCAGTACATTTTTGTCAATTTAGACCCCTTCCCCCTTAGTAAGCAACATTAACTAGATGTCCTATCCCTAATACTTAGACGCCCAGCAAAAGTAAACAAAGCTTGAACCCCCTCGCCCCAGAATGCTTATGTAATACTTAAACGACTCCTGACAAAAAATCTATATGCTTCAAATACA
>JAGDQP010061684.1:0-12000 GCA_022664845.1 Lepisma saccharinum
TTGGATCAAAATGGCCGCACAAGAACTTTTTCCACACCATTCGAGCTATAGAAAGGAAATTTGGTATGAAGGTGTACCATCACAAGTAGGTAACGGCAATGTAAGAAAACTTTTTAAAAATCGCTTTCTTTAATTCAACATAGCCGCCCAAATACCATTTTCCAAACCACTGAAGCTAGAGAAACGAAATTTGGTATGAAGGTGTACCATCACGAAAATGTTTCAATAAATGGATCAAACCACCGCTATGAGCGTGCAGCCCCCGAGGCGATATGGGAAATGGTCTGCACAGCATGGGGCGCTGTCCCCAGAAAGTCTGATCACAATAAAGGGGGCGTAGCCCTAAAAATTTGAAGTTGGGGCGCACACGGAATTCTGGGGCAGCACACCCAGCGAGGCGAACCCAGTATATATATACACGTATAAAAAGCTGTGAAATCCGAGCAAAACACCAGATGATGTTCGAGCCTTAGGGCTGGTCGTGGTGGATTTTAGGGCCGCCAGCAGGAAGCAAATTTGCTGTATCATCACAAGTAGGTTACAATAAATATGGCAAAGCTTCCCTATGTTTCAATAAATATCTCATTCCCACGGGTGGTGGGTATGGGAAAAATCTGCAACATGGAAGCACAGTGTCCTGGAGAGTGGTTACGATAAAGGGGCGTAAGTACCCAAAAACTCGAAGTTGGGGGCGCAGCCAGCTACGGGGGCCGAGGACCTAAACGAGGCCGAGCGAGCGAGTATACATGTACAAAAAGCTGTGAAATCCGATCAAAAACACCAGAGGTGCAAAAAGTGGAGCCAAGTTCTTTAGCCCTGAAAAGGTGTGAAATGGGAGACGGATGAGCCAAGTTCCTTGGTGGCAGCATGTAACAGGAAGAAAGGAACTTGGCGTGAGCTGGCAACAGCCTTAGGGTTGGTGGCGGTGGACGTAGTGGGCTTTAGGATCCCCACCACCCTTATAGCTTGAGGATCATGAACCTTGCCACCTCGCGCCAAGTTCCTTTGTTCCTGTTACATGTTGTCACCAAGGAACTTGGCTCATCCGTCTCCCATTTCACACCTTTTCAGGGCTAAAGAACTTGGCTCCACTTTTTGCACCTCTGGTGTTTTTGATCGGATTAAAATGTACATAACACATATCTCCTTTTAACAATGATCGATCGAATTGTTTCATACTAAATCCCGTGGTTCAGTGAAAACTTCGGATCAGGAAAGGAAGAGCATTCGACGTCGAGCTTGTTGCTGACCATTTTGAATAAGGGTTTTCAAAGTTTCATAAACAAAATGCGAGGGTAGTACCTAAATTAAAAGTCTGGCCGGTTATTTTTTCATTCCTGCCTGTTAAAGTGCTTCTCCAGAGACTCCATCAACGGATAGGTATCGATCAGGTACCTGTTAAGCACAGAAAGAATATTCTTTAATTAATCGTTTAATGGTGTTATTTTATCTTGATATATTAAGAGAAATATGAAGAAAGGTATCAATGTATTTTTTTTTTAAATATTTTATTTTTAAATCTACCAAAATAATCTTATGGGGGATACATTTGAGAAGAATTTTATTTTTCTCTACAAAAATAATATAACCAAACAGAGCACTTACAAGGAAGGGTACCCAGGTGTAACACGCCGATTGTGATAAGATTGCACAGACATAGAGAACATCGAAAAAGAAGCGACACGTATTTTTTTTTATATCGGCCAACAACCGTATTGAAATGGTCAAATAGGGGCATAAACATGGGGTCAAAATGACATTGTGTGGAATATTGCGAAAACGAGAAGAGATATCGGAAAAGGTTAAATGTACGAAATACTACCCATAGTCGACGCAAGGCAATGAGGTAGGACGCACCCATGCGAAGAAAGCAGAACATCCGGAAATGAACCAATCACACATTTCCGGATTTCCAACATTGCCACAATGTGCTACGGAAATGAGCGAAGAGGGTGGCAAGGAGCAGGAAGAAAGAAGAAACGAAAACTGAAAATACGTGTTTTTGCTTTGGGTGCATACGTTGCCCGTATGCGAAAGAAACGCAGATTCATCTCAATGCATGGAGATGGGAGAACACTCAGGAAGAATGCAAACGCCGTGAGTAGAGTCAGCCAGCGAGACAGTTCTGTACAGTGGGTGGTATATAATATATTATATCAGAACATCAAGTTGATTTTTTAATTTGAATTTATTTTAAGGCCTTTAGGCAACTATGGCTCAGGCCGTTTGGATGATGATGTGATGAATTGGTGGAATGAAGAAAGTGGGAGGAAACGGGAGGACCTCGAGGAAACCCATGGATACGGTGTTTTGTCCACCACAAAACATCAAGTTGAGTTGTAGAAAGAACTCATAGATAAAGGATCACAAGGTCAGATGACGTAGTACGGCATAGCACGTGCAGGTACTGTACGGAAAGAAAGAGCAGGTTGATGTTGGAATTTCACTCTGGACGCTGTCTGGCTCTGCGAGGCTAGAAGCATATCACAGCAACAATACAATCTCTACCTGCCATCACACATAGCTACAATACAACCCGTTATATCTGCCAGTGGAAAGTTGTTGTCGCCCATGCTCATGATCGAGCCGACTTGGCAACAATAATGCCACTGAACAGGCAGTGCAACATTATGACGGTACCTATGCACACAACTGGGTTAATACAACCTCCGGACGTGTATGATGTCAGAGTTTGGAAGAACTTCGTACGCAAAGTATCTGATGCGGTACGGCTTCAGCAACTCAACATCAATCTACACAGCAGAGACAATATCCTGACACTTCAATCCCTTGTGCAAAATCAACTGTCGTCTCCACGGTACACACGTGTATTCTAATACGCGTGGTTTCGTTCTGGATATCTTTCAACATGATCAGAGTACTTTCCAAATCCAGTGGAGTTTTGTTTTCATCAGTTGACGTCATTGGTCTGCGCAGCAGAGTGGCAGAACCCATCCATCATCAAGTGTTCGTGGTGACAACGCTGTTTTTGTTTGAAAGATTTCTTGCTGAAATATCATTTTTGTGCTACTTATCAGGAGTGAGCTACTTGTTTCCAGCATACACTCCTGCACACTGTTATGTTGTACGCGAATTTTCGTAGTAATGTCATGTTGATACTCATGCGTGGTACTGATATTACTGTTGCTGTTTATCTTACATATGTGGACCACCTGTTATTACATTGTACTGTGCAATGCATGTTTGTTTTTGTGTTACTACTGCCCACACACATTTTCGTTTCCAGCATGCATCTCATCGTTGTTCCCATTACGCGATATATACCACCCACTGTACAGAACTGTCTCGCTGGCTGACTCTACTCACGGCGTTTGCATTCTTCCTGAGTGTTCTCCCATCTTCATGCATTGAGATGAATCTGCGTTTCTTTCGCATACGGGCAACGTATGCACCCAAAGCAAAAACACGTATTTTCCGTTTTCGTTTCTTCTTTCTTCCTGCTCCTTGCCACCCTCTTCGCTCATTTCCGTACACATTGTGGCAATATTGGAAATCCTAAAATGTGTGATTGGTCCATTTCCGGATGTTCTGCTTTCTCCGCATGAGTGCGTCCTACCTCATTGCCTTGCGTCGATTATGGGTAGTATTTCGTACATTTAACCTTTTCCGATATCTCTTCTCGTTTTCGCAATATTCCACACAATGTCATTTTGACCCCATGTTTATGCCCCTATTTGACCCTTTCAATACGGTTGTTGGCCGATATAAAAAAAATACGTGTCGCTTCTTTTTCGATGTTCTCTATGTCTGTGCAATCTTATCACAATCGGCGTGTTACACCTGGGTACCCTTCCTTGTTAGAAGTTTATATACATTGATCTTTCTGGACACTTTATTATGGCAATAAACACATTTTGATATACCGAAGAAAATCGTACCTCATATAGAAAAGCAACACAGTGCAACAATTGCAAGTCTCAAGGGTGTAAGAAAGTTGATACAAATTCCATTACCTGTAATATCGTATAATGATGGCTTAAAAGCCCCCTTTCTGTAATGCCGATACTAATAGCTACAATTAAAACTTTCCTACGTGATAAAGTCAAAGTTTACCGTAACATTAACCAGCAACAGCCAAATTTTGAATTATGCCACTTTTTTATATGACGGGCGGTACTTTCAAACGGAATCACCATTTTTATTGGCATCCATTGACTTCCATATTCAGCATTTTGAAATGCCAGTATTGAAAGTAGAAAAATATTGATAACTGTATCTGCCATTACTGCAATCATGATACACGGTTTATCCGCAGGTAGGTCTGAAGATACTACTCAGATACTTAAACCTGAAGATACTCGGAGATGGTGAATCAAATGGTGTTTACCATTGTCTTTTATCATACGAACATGACATCAAAAGAACGGTACGCTTAGTTCGATCAAACCCAGGATTTCTCGATTGCAACACACCTAATATCACTACTCATCAACTATAGTCACTAATACAAATTCAAAAACTTAAAATTATCTTATAATGAGTGACGTCAAACGTACCATCAAAAGTAGTTGAAAATGAAGGATGAAAGTGATTTTTTTTTAAAGTCTGAAAAGTTGAAAGATCTGGCAACACCGCCTCGACACAGACGAGAAGAAGAACATGTGAAATGTTAATTTTACTTGTGTATGAAATGTGGATTAGTTTTGTCACGTTATATACGTTTTTTGACCAAAAATTGTTTTTATGGTATATTCTCAGTGAATCTGAATGTATATTTTTGTCCGATGATACTTATTTTCTTTGTCGCAAATCTAATTTTCTTGTCAGAAGTTTTCACTCTCTTTGGATGCATTATTTATCTTTTTTTTACGTTAGAGTTGAAAAGATAAATAAACAGGATTGAATCAAAAATCAAGCGATTTTAATAACGAACCAAAAAGAAAATAAAAAAATCGACACTTAAAGAAAGCTCTTGAAATGCTTATGCAAAGATAAAAAATACATCAGAGTTGCACGGAGATGTGCTGCCATCTAACGTTAGAAATTCTTGATTTACACGAACCTTATGCAGCCAAAACCACACCGAAGCTGATTGGATTGTATACATGTAAGGGGTTCTTTTTTTTTCAGAAAAAAAATTGCTTCCAACACGATGTTACTTATTGTCTCGCTGGGCTAATATTAAAAAAAAAAAACAGAGACATAGAAATGTTTTACCCAGGGTGAAACGGTATCACTGTTTCATTGACTGCCTCCACATCGACGGACGGATTTGTTTTTAAACTACTGTAAAATACATGCAAATGTTAATAATTTTCTCTGCAGATCCTTGAGTCATTATTCCCCTTTACTTCACAACAAGTAAAAACAATACAGAATTGTTTTTACTTGTTGTGTGTCAATGTACGGCAAAAACGATTTGTTTCAAAATGTGTTTAATAATTTTCTTTTGACTACCAACAAAAAAAATATTAAAATGATCATGTGATTTATTTCGTTTTCTTTTCTACGTGAAACGCAATATCCATTCGAGCATTTTCTTAACAACATTTTAACCTTGCCTTCCATGTTATTAATTTATTTGGGTTTCTTCATTTTATACTTAATCCCAAATAAACGATGTGTGTGTGTGTGTGAGAGAGAGAGAGAGAGAGGGGAATGAAATGAAAATTGGAGATCAAAAGATACAGACTAACCAAAGCTTATGAAATAGAATCTGTGGAAATATACACGAGTTCTTCGAACTTTTTATTTATTTATTTTTTTCCAGAGACATTGCAAATTATTTCCATGGTGTGGTATTTTCGAGAGCTTATTTAAAAATATAAACTTTTTAGGAATCCACATCGAGGAAGAAATCCTTTGTAAGTTAACGTTTTGTCTCTACTTGACATTATATATATCAGTTATATCAGTGTCGAAGAAGATGAAGTGGAGATGGGCCGGTCACATAGCTAGACGAACAGATGGAAGGTGGACGACAAATGTACTACAGTGGATTCCTAGAGAAAAGAAACGACCGAGACGACGTCCAAATGTAAGATGGGTAGATGAAATCAAGCGTTTTTCAGGAGCTACATTAATGAGGATAGCAGAAGACCGAGATATGTGGAAATAAAAGGGGGAGGCCTTCATCCAGCAGTGGATAGAAAACGGCTAAATATGATGATGATAAGTGTCATCGTCCTCCATCCTTAAGGAAACCCGTGCTCTACATTACTGGGGACTTAACTGAATCAGAATTCATTTAAAATTATTTCTGTTGCCCATAAAATTTTAACATTATTTTCACTAAGTAATAGGTCATGGGATGTCGAAATGTTAAGAATAATAAACCAATTAACAAAATGAAATTTATCATTAAAACACAATTATACGATATATAAAGCAGAATTTTAAAACTGAATTCTATATTTCAATTGCGAATGGTTTTGATTTCAGTGGAAGAACATTACTTTGAGATAAAAATTTAGAGAATTAAATACATATAATCTTGGTAGTAACTAGCAGATAACAAAAAGAACGTACTTTCTTTTACAGTAATGAAACTATGTTAGAACCTTTTTAGATTTAACTTATGTCATCAAGCCTGCCACCTGCTGTTTTGCTTACAATATTTAACGATATCTGAAGAAGTATTGGGAGAAACTCTTAGTAACAGACCTAGCAGCACAAGATAACGATCCAATATCGGCCCAGTACTGGGCCAAATTGATCGACATTGGCCGGTACTGGTCCAGTTTTGGTCCGATATTCTGTGCTGACACGGAGTGTTTGAACTGACATATTTTCGCCGAGGGAGGGGGAAAATGGTATTTTTTGGAAAGGCAAGAAGACTTTAGTGAGGGGGAAGCGAAGGGGAAAAATTTCCCATCCACTCGCCAATTCAAGCCCTGCTTATTAGTTTGAAAGCTTTAATTACTTGATAATTGAAATGTGGGAAATAATTTCAGGCGAGAGAAACAAACAGTATATGAACTATAAGAAGCTGACTAAAATAAATTGCATGTTGAGGTTAAAATGAATGAAGTGTAGTTCTAGTGTAAGAAAGAAATTCATGCCAAGATATCTGAAAATTAAACCTATTAGAAGCTAGAGGTGATCCATATATTTTTGGTATCTCTCGGCCAGAATTACTAAAATGCTTAAAACAATGTAAATAAATTACATTAATCACTTAAGTCGTTTTCGGAGACTAATAAAAATATTCTTATAAGTCCAAGTTCGGTTAAACGCATTAAAGAGGACACGAGAAAATGTACGTCTGTTATAAATCAGTGCATATGACGGCTATTCATTTTCTAAGTACCTGTGATCTCTTAAAAATAAACTAACTTAACACACACATGCTAAGGTAAACAAAAGCTTTGTACATAACTTGTAGTATCTTTGCACTACATTTTTGCGCTACTCTTAACGGGGCATAAATTTCTGTATCCCCTTCCTTAAAGAAAGTAACCATCTGAAACAAATAATATTTATCATTTACATCAAAAGTCGTCCTTAAAAATTTCGATACCTCTACCTTCAGCTGTTCAGCATTCAACAGAATTCGTCCAGTAAAATCGTGGATACGAAGTTCGTTCTCTCTCATTAGCTGAATAGTTGAATACGGATAAATTTGAAGGATTTTTTTAACTGTGTACGAATTAAGTTCATGAGTGCCGTCTCTGTACCTGAATGGTATCGGAAAATTCGAGAAAGACGAAGTGATATCCATGACGATTCTTAGAGTTCAGGTAACAACTTTCTTTGAGGAGAAAATACAAAAAGTAGTGCCTCGTTAAGTCTAGTTCTGTTGGATTAATTTATTCCCTTTAGGTATGTAAAGATCAGGCCGGGATAGGGTAGGGGAAGGGATGTGGGAAAGAATTGGCCAGCGCCTAATTTCAAGGTACCATCTCGTTATTTGCCTGGTGTTTCTGAGAAAAAGCCCTAGAAAAACGACAGTCAGGATGGTCGTAAGCTGGGATTAAATCCAGGACCTCCTGAATTCGAAGCAAACGCTCTTCCACTGAGTTACGGCTGCTCGATTTGAAACATTGTTCTATACAAATTTCGTCCATTGGACATACAAACCACTTTTTAGAGATTTATGAAGTAACGAATGTTCCCAACGTTTAGAAAAGTAATCTGAGTCCGTCAAGGAAATTTAATATTTAATGTGATTAAAGCACGAGAATGAACCTGGTTTCAGGTGTGTGTGTTGTGTTTAACGAAATCGTGAGTGACTAAAACTGTGAAGAATATAACGAGATTAAGTCCTTGTGTAATGAGTACAGCCCATGTGTGATTGTATGTGTTACGTATAGCATTAGTGTTCTTAACTAAGCGATATACAAGACACATGCAGCTACTCACGTGTGTACGTGATACATACAGCTTTCATCACGCACACTATTCCTATTCTCAGCTATAATCACGTGCACTATCCCAATTCTCAGCCATAATCACGCACACTATCCCTATTCTTAGTCATAATCACGCACACTATCCGTATTCTCAGCCATAATCACGTACGGTATCCCTATTCTCAGCCATAATCACGTACGCTTTCGCAATTTCAGCTTTATCACACATACTATCTCTAGGTACATCGCATACGAATAGAAACAACTTTATCGCCATGCTTTAATTGCATCAAATTTCCTGAAGAAGAAGTCTGATTCGTTTGCGAAACGTTGGAGACACTTATCCATTCACAACAGTAGTTAAAAGTTCATAAATATGTTTGAAAATTGTTTTTTCTCCTTCATTTTCTCCTATTCTGCTCTATTCTTAACTATCTTCCCCTTTTTCCTTTCAACTCTCATTTCATTCGACAAAGTGCAGGGTGAGATGGAAATATCCACACAAACATGCTGTTGCAGTTTCTTCCTCTGCGGCAACCAAGCTTATCTTGGAGAACATATTGTCGATTCATGTGCAAGAGATACTGCCAAACGTGTTCCGAGATACTGTAAGTAATCGTATGTCTTTGTTGCTAATATACTTTATGAGAACTGTATAAGGGTTTCATACTGCCTAAAACCCAGTAAAAATTCCTGCATATTTTATGGTTAGTGCCTATTTTAAATTACATGCATATTGCTGCATAAATTACGTGAAAATCCTGCTTTTACATTTTATTTCTATACTTTAAAGCCACATTGCAGGATGTTGTAAAAGCACTCCTTTCTATCCGGTAGAAGCTAACCCACGAGGCATGTGTTTGAAACCACCCAGTAGCTAAATATTAAACTACTAACAAAGTTCAACCTCTTTCAACATTCTTCTAAAGAACTGAGTCAGCTGAAGCACGTTAATCAGGCATTAAGAACCAGACGTCATTCATTGTCAGTGAGAAATTTTGTGGAGTTTCCAAATTATTCTGAAATGTTGAAGAAAGAGCTATCCTTGTTATTAAAGCTATTCGAATTGTTCGAAAACTGAAGGGAAATTTAGGAGAAAAATTTGAAGTTGGAGAGATTATTCTTTTCATGTGTCTTCGGACTTTGAGAAAAGGAGGTTCGAAAACCTTGGAAAAGTTGCAGTCGTTTTCAGGGGTTGGAAAGGAAATCAGCAATTTGAACAGAAGCTCTGCCTGTAGTTTAGATGACTAAACGTCTCCCAGCTGACCCACAGTTTCCCAGAGACTATGAATAAACTCAAACTAAATTTCACATTTAGAAAGAAATATTGCAGTTTCAACCAGTAGGGCCCAGTGCTTTAATATAATACTAAAGTAAATGCATTAAACGCAATGAAAAATTATTGTTAAGACATAAATTGAGTAGAGGGAATGAAATTCCTATTTCTTGCTTACTTATGGTCTATTTTGCAGCCTTTTGTCTGCGTATGGTCAGTTTGTAGTTTCCTGCATAACTGTCTGCTCTTTCGTTATAAACTATTTGCGAGATGGGGTGTTAACGTGCCATAACCACATAGGTAATCATAGCAAACACATTTTGTGATATCCACAGTATATATATGTTTGTATAGATACTTTTACGTCACCCTGTCAGGGTTTCTGCCAGGACTTTCAGTTTGGGAGGGTATAAAGTCAGAATTGGGAGGGCGTAAGTGGAACTTTATACGGTTTCCATTGATTTTTCACCGACAATATTTTTAAGTTGGGGAGCTGTTGTCGAAACTTTAGGGGGTTAACACCCTCCACAGGTAGTCTGACGGAATCACTAAACCATGTACAGTAGGCTAATGTCAATAATGCAGAATTGATTTTTGTCTCTTGAATAGCAGAGCTCTATTTTACCATTTGTTTCTCTTTTTTGTTTTTCTTGTTTGAGATGTTTGAAAAATTAGCTTACTAAGCGTGCTTTCAGCGTCAGATCTCGAAACAATCCGGTTGGTCAC
The DNA here is from genome assembly GCA_022664845.1 of Lepisma saccharinum. NCBI lineage: Eukaryota > Metazoa > Arthropoda > Insecta > Zygentoma > Lepismatidae > Lepisma > Lepisma saccharinum. Next base: position 10,315 of record JAGDQP010061684.1, read on the forward strand.
TAGTAATTGCCATAGATCTGTTGTTATGATTCATATTTCAGCCTTCTTTAGCCCCGACATGTTCCTTTTTTTCCTTTACAGCGCGTGGTTATAGTTTATTGCAGACATTTAGACATTTACATGACGTTACAGTCTATATATTACAACAATAGAGTCTTTTATTGGTATTTTCTCTTCACATCTCTAGATCATTGTAGTGGAATTTTTGTTTCCAAATGTTTTAGGTATAAAAGGAAAATATACACAAAACATAAAATATATTCTTGGAAGTTTTTGTAGTGTATTATTCGTTGTAACTTCTGTGAAGGGGTTCTGTTGCTACCTCAGCAGAAATATCTGTAAACACATTAACAAAAAGCGCAATGAAAGAGAACAGCTGTTCCGTAATAGGATAGATTTTCTTTATCTGTATTTTACATGGGAAATTATTATAGTTCTCCATTTTCAAATTTCTTGTAGCACGTGAGCGCTCATATCTATGAGATTATATTATAAATTACCAGGATTGGAAAAAACGTTTTTTAACATATAATTATTTAAAACGTGTTTTTAGTTTTTTTTTGTTTGTTTTAAACACGTTTTATAGACTGCAAAAAACAGTGTTTAAAATGTTTAAGAAGTTCTAAACATTTTCTTAATAAGCATTCTCGCGCTTCCAATCTCTTCATAAGCATTTACTAGAAATTCTAGGTTCCATTTAATAAATTTGATGAAATTTGCTATTTATTAAAATTCAATGACAAAGCGATTAATTATATAAAAAGGTAAAGGTATACTCTGTGCAATGCGCATGCGCCGTGAACGGTGCATGGGGATGTGGAGGTAGCGATCAACATATTCTCGACCAACGGCACGAAGTGAGGTGGGTGGTCAGTCCCACGCTCGACTGCCTTTACCTGCCAAAGTGCCCAGGAATACCAAGGAAACTGTGGTACTCAATTTGATAGGAGGCTGAGTATATCTCAGAGCGCCAGCGATGGGAACAATGAAGGAAAATTCTCCAGTGTCCTGGCCGGGATTTGAATTACGGTACACTTCTTGAAATGTTCTCTCGTTCGGGCAACAAGACTTGCCATTTCTTTTTTACACAATCTACTTGGCTTTTACGGTTATTTTCCATATGATTAATTTTAATAAAGTGTGTCCAGATTAAATCCTTTTTCCTTTCTATGCAATCCACTGATAATGAGTCTGTAAACGAACAGCAAAGAAGCAGAGTACTTAGTGTTGTAAAAAAAAAAAGGTTTTATTTTCTGTTAAGTTTTTTGAAAGTGTTTTTTCAGTTCATTTTCATGTGTTTTTAATGTCTTTTTTATAGCAAGTACTTAATGCTTTTCGCTGCAGATAATCATTCTAATCAGTGGGATTGGATTTAAGATTTCACACATTCATCCCAATTACTATTGCTTTGTTTTCCTGCAGCCTTACGAGGCAAATGATGATGGGATTTTATGCATTCATTGCTACGTTGCTATACCTCCTATATCTTCACCCTAACAAATATAAGGAAACTAAGAACATATATACTGAAATTATTTGGTATAGTTTGAAATAAAATATTAACAAACCTCCAGAGAACTGAAGAAATATTTGGAATTATAGGAATTTAAGTTCTTAGATATAAATACAACTTCGAAGACATCTTTACTGTAAACTGAAAAACTATGAATTCTTACCGAAATATGT
>JAGDQP010061685.1:0-12000 GCA_022664845.1 Lepisma saccharinum
TATATATATATATATATAAATAAATCACAGCCATATTCAATCCACTAGTGGATGAGGCCTCTCCCCGAAGGGAGGAGTTGGTCTACTGCTCCCACGCTGACCAGACGGGTTGGGAGAGGAGAGCCGAAGCTCTCACTGTGATCGCCACTGTCTTTTATTCACAGCAGCTCCCCAATTGTCCTCACGATGCTGGGTCAACACCGAAATATTTGAGCCCCCATCGGGAATCGAACCCGGGACCGCTCGCATTGAAGTCGAGCGCGCTACCGACTAGGCTACGCAGGAGCTCATATATATATATATATATTCGTACTAATAATTTTGTTGGCGTATAACTAAGAATAAAAGCATGAGACGCGCTAATTGAAGAAATTATACAGTGACTATATATATGGGAGCACGCACCTCATGCTTTTCTTTTTAGTCATGTATAAACAAAATTATTTTTCACTTTTTGGTACAAATTGTTTTATTTTATTTTTTACAGAAAACTATGGATTTTAAATGTTATATATATTTTTAAAAAATACAAAAGATAGATAAAGAAAGTTAAATAGTATTGATAACGCCTATAGCTTATGTAACACATACACCACTTCCGTTGTTTGTGTTGCATAAAATGAAGGGGGTAACGCTGGAAACTAAATGATTGCACTAATAAAATCTCACTAAAAAGCGAATTGAAAAAAGCGAACTTAGGAAAAATTAAATTACGGTAGAAATACATACAAAATGCACAACACATTTTTTTTTAAAAATAATGACATTAATGATATAGAAGCCTTTTCTTTTTTTTAAAAAAAAATCAAGGAAGTCAATCTTCGTTAAACTGTGCGCGATATTGAAGCAGGCTCTTCATCTAACTAGCGCTGTTAATCTGTACACACACACTTCGAGATGGTTGCGCATTCTGAAAAAAAAAAAAAAAAAAGAGAGAGAACATTTAGAAAAAGTGTATAAATAACAATCGTGAGAACAAAATAAAAGTAAAAGAAATAATCAACTTCATAAATGTATTTCCAATACCTATTTTATTAATTTCTGCATTTGTTATGCACAAAATATGAGGATAATTTCAGAGAATATATGCGCAAAAGTGGTAGGATAAGATTACTGAAAAATGCATGGTATACAAACAAAAAGTTAAGTGATACGTTTTTCATGATGTAGTTATGTAACGTGATAATTACTGAATCTATAGGTAATTTAGTATGTTTCCAGAGTCTCTCTTTTCAATCGTCCCGTCTTTTTCTGTCCTGTTTTAATTTGAATGTAATTTATGGTCTGAGGTCGGGAACTCGGGATAGGGTGAAAAAGTTATCAGCCAGGGCCTATTGTAGGTACCATCCCGAGATTTGCCTGGTGTGACTGAGGAAAAGCACATGGAAAAACCTCATTTAGAATAGGTATGCACTGGGTTTTCTGTCCTTGCTTTTTGAATCTATCTGTCCGAATATTTTCATTTTATTTCAGGGAACTGTAATGTTCTCACTACCAAACTTGGAACCGCAGAAGAAAGACGAATGGGTTAACCAGTAATGTAAGAAGAATTCCAATTCCATATTTATTTCCTTTCTGTACTTTTTTGCAGTACGTACAAATTAGAAATGTCACATTCTGCAAAGATGTTCATGCTTTTTGAGAACGTTGCGTTACAAAAAAAAATATGAAAAAGAACCCTTAAAACTTTATTTTAGATAAGAAAGATTTTTAAAAAAATGTTATCTCTTGCTGACAGAATGTGGTCCTTTCTTCTGTATTTGGTTTTCTGTATGTTATTCTTTTTTTACTTCTCTCGGGGCGAAATTGTAACATGTTGTTTTTCATTTTGCATAGCACCTGAAGGATTATGGGTGTTGCTCTTGGGTCAGGAACTTTAAAACGAAAACATACCATTTTCAAAATTGTTTGAAAACAAACGTATTAATTACCTCGGTTTTAAAGCATAGAGCCATCCTGTTTAATTGCAACTCTGTCTCAGTGGTGGTAGTACCCTGTACTTTTGTACAAGTAGAAGGAACAATGAGAATTGTATAATGGAACGACTTAGTATTTTCTCAGATAATTACAGTGATCTGTTTTTTATGTTTTCTAAGAATATCAGTATCTTTGGAAGTTTTTCTAACTTGCTTTTTTTTTTGGGAAAGGGCGTTCCCCTTACACCTAATTCTTCTTTCGCTTTTGGAGGTGTCATGTTTTGCTCCTACAATCCCTACTTTAACTGTACTATCGCTTTAGTTTCGGTTGGCTTTTCTTTTCTTTTTATTTTCTAGTACCATCATCTTAAGAGTTGCTATTACACTTGGTTTCTACGTGTGTGTGTGTGTACAAGGAAGGCGTCTGGCGACATAGTGGCGAGGTATGTGCCAAGCAAACCAATCCAGCCAGGTAGGTCCATAGTTGGTGACGGATACCCATAGGTGGAAGAGGTCTTGGCGCCATCAAGACGGTGAGAACAGAGAAGAAAATGCAGACTCTTTTCACACAAACACCTCCCACTATAATTCCTCCACTTTTAAAACCTTTACTTTTATACCTGGTCGAAACCCCCTACCTACGCAAGTTCACACTCAATACACATACGCACCTTCCCACAAGCAAACAAATACACATTCATTCACATGTATACAATAGAAAGAGATTTTGCTGAATTTAGCCAAAAGTTTTATTTTTACTGCACTATTTTAGCTTTTGGCAGACGAATCGATTTCCCCACTTTTTCTTTTCTTTCTTTTTTTAATACGATAATATTATGCATTACTTAGTATTATCTTGGTATTATTTCGAGAGCGGCAGAGCCTTCACGCAAAATTTATCCCTCTCCATTCCTTTTGATCTTGTTCTTTTATTTCATTTGTCTCAATAAAGAATTCCTCTTCCGTGTAATGTCAAGGATTTGCGTTTCTTTTTCCCCCTTCCTCTTTTTCCGTTAATCGTACATTGAAAGGACAGGGGGAAAGGAAAAGCTTGATGCAAGGAAGAATCTCCAGCAGCAGCACATCGATATCGCCCGATATCGACAACGAACAATTTGCGATATCGATTCATCTTGTTATCCGATATTGATCAGCATCGATTCGATTGGTAAACATGTTGCCGATATTGGTCGTTATCCAAGATCAATGTCGATCGATGTCGGAGATCGATATATTGGTCTCCATCGGAAATACTAAAAAAAAATTTGCTATTTGAATTAACGGAAATACTTATATTTTTACAGTAGTTTTAGAAACAGAAATGTTAATTACATCCTCTTCATTCTGTTGCGCACCCAATTCTTTCACCTTGAGCTACAGTTGAAATTTTCCGCACTTGCCTGCTGCTGGATTCCTGAGACCTTGTGATTTACAGTTCGTCACTTTATCCACTACGCTATGGAGACATTCTTCGAGAAATCTACTTTGATTATGCACCTCACGAACTCAGACATGGACAGTATTTTCATTACAGGATTACTGGCCTAGAGTTTTTATACGGACTGTAAAAGCTTCTTTATATACTTATCACTTCCTCCATTATACAGATTTTTTGGCACACACATGGTGCTCTTTCGAAAGGCATCAACCAATGTCCATCGATATCAGGTGATGACATTTTCAGACAGTGATATTTCTCTAAACTTCACATTTTAATCTGCCAAGCTATTTCTATCATATTTTCTGGTTCAAATACACCCATTATGTTTCTTAAGTTTCAGATATTGCATTGAATGTCAAAATATCGTACAATGTCGATTGATTTCGATCCGAAACGGCCAACGAGTATCGGTATCCCCAGTATTGGATCGAGATGCTTGTGCTGCTAGGGAAGGTACTCGCAACGAAAAATTCGTTTTACAATCTTTTACGTGGCTATTTTTCGTTTTTCAAATGTTCAATGCCATTATATTGAGACAATTGGGACCACAATAAATTTCAAGGTTGTATGTAGACACTTTTTTTTCGACATCACGACGACTCAAAAACTCGGAAGTTTATATCAGAATTTGACTAATGCTGAAGAGAGTGAGAGAGCTCTTTTGTTGACTTAACTACGAAATTGAAGTCTCACAAAATATTGTTCTTCTAATTTTTTTCTTTGATCAAGCCCTTTTAAACGATATATTACTAGACCCACTAGCAATTAAAATATTTTTAGTTTCTTCCACCTTCTCGTCGGGAGTTTAGCAAAAAATGTTAGTCACATAACCCTTCGAAAGACTGGAATACGCTTTTCAGGGTTTTCTCATATTTTCGTGGGTTCCGACAGATTTTATGGACAGGTTGTGAATAGCTTGATAGGTAGATATAGATAAATAGATATTTAACTAGAATTTTCACACATTTACAAGACATATGTACCAGTGATTGTTGTAATGGTACAGGACAGGACAGATACGACGAGAAAATAATAAATGAGACCGTTGGTACATACTCCACTAAGCGGTTAAGAATGCAGATATTATATTTATTGTCAACACAACAGACTTTATAGCCCAATTAGAGTGTCGATATTTACAATATGTGTTGGTTTACATACCTTTTTTATTACAATATCTCTGGATGGCACATACCACTTTGTACATATTTCATTGTAGGCAGTATGGTGACTTTATCATTATATTAGTTTTGGTCTTTTTGCAGTGGAAAAGACCAGTATTGTCTGCGCGAGATTTTAGTGACGGAACACGAAACTGTTATTTTCCTAATGAATAACAAATCAGAAATGCTACGATTGTTCTCTAACGCCTGAAAATTAAAGTTTTTAATAATTCTATTACACTTTTCATAACTAGGGTAGATTTGAGTTACTTTATGAGTTACAAATTTAAGAAACTTGTATTTTCTCTAGTTGTTGCCAATTTCTTAGTTGAGAGGAGTTCCATATAGTAAAAACATATTCCAGTTTGGAACGAACACAAAAATAGTACATTTTCTCTAATGTAGAAACCTCGTTATTACAAATCCTAACATTTTAAACATTATTTGTAATATTTGTTATGTTGTTGTTAAACGTCAATTTCATATTAAATGTGACACCAAAATCTTTAACTACATCAGGCCTACTTAATGAATACTTATCAAGTTCATAACTGAATCGATAAATCGCTTTATTTCTACTAAATGATAAAACTTTATATTTCTTTACATTGACTGACACCAGCTAACAACAGTGTGGCCTAAACTATGCTGTAGTTTTATGGCATTTTCCACAGGATTAGTGTTACCATATATATTGAGATCATCCGCAAATAGCAGTTCTTCATTATTGGGTACTTCTCCTATTAATTAATTATTAGTTAATTAACTTACACTGTACACAAAGATTTTCTTCATGGCTTATTATTTTATTTAATTTAAAAAAAAAAAGAACATTTATTTAGAAAATATACACAGATAGACTACACACCTGTAAAAGGCAGAAAAAAAATTGTTAACATCTCAGAAAAGAAGAATATATTTTTATATATAATTTCAGTAATCCTAAGAATTGTTTCAAGTCTTTAGGATTACTGAAAATTACAGGCATAATTTGTCAGAAGAAATTACAGTGTTTATAAAACATGAACAGTAGGAAAGGATATAGAAAGTAAAAAAAATAAATAAAAAAAAAACCCTCTCTCAATGTCACTTTGGTTTCCCGCAAAACCTTGACACAAAATAAATACTGTTATTGTGGTAATTATGCACAAGTATTACTATTGTTGTTATTAATATGCAGCACATTCATTACGTAATACTTGACATGTTAAGATTTGTTCTGCTTGCGGAAGGCGAAAATTATGTAACTTATGTAAATATTGTTCTTGGGTGGTTCACAAGAAGTTACTACCACAATAATAATAATAATAATAATAATAATAATAATAATAATAATAATAATTGTAGTACAAGTAGTAGTAATTAGAGGGATCTATCCAGTATCCAGTTATTTCGTGTCTTTCAATCGTTTACTTTCGATTTACCCCCTTTTCTCTTGTTTCTACACAATCCCGCTCATTTTTTCACCTCTTTGCGTATTCCTCATCCACGTATCTAAAGTATGTTTACAATGTTTTTTCTGTAATAGTTCTCGAACAATGTGTTTTTCGATTTTGTTTTCTCTATTACATTGAGACGCATGATTTAGTGCTTCGTATTTCTTTGTGTGGCTTTTGTATATCCTTTCTGAGAATTCTGAATTCGATTACACTTCTTTCCGAACAACCTAGGATGTACATATGGGTTAAGAAAGACTGATATACTATTAGCATCGAAAGCATCTGTTTTGAAAGGAGAATGGAAGAAATAGTAGGTCTATACTTTCCACAATATTGCTAAGTTTTACAAAGATATTGCTATCACAAATAACATATTTTTGTTTCAAAGTTTTTCCATCACGTGGTACCAAGAGTCCGTTGCTCAGTTGTTGAGTTGTTGGCTGGCTACGCCTTCGGAAAGTTTTGTGTTCAATCCCAGCCTGATTGAGATTTTCCAGGGCTTTTTTTTTTTTCAGTCATACCATGCTATAATGCCTGGATGGTACCTTCTAAACAGGACCTGGTTGACTTTCTTCGCTTCCCTTTATCCGGCCTAAGTCAAAGTTGCCATTACGTTTATAATTGTTCTTAGAAGCTGAAACAAGTAGGTCAATATTTTAAAATATCTGTCTCAGTTATCAATTTCTTTTCTGATTTTATCTGATTATTAATCATATCTTTAGCTGGTATTTTAAATTTACTCAAGTAATAAGAATAAAATCTCAAACACGGAGAAATATACAATGTATGATGTCTATTGTCTCCTCAAATAATATCTAAATAATTTTACAGTTTAATTTTAAAACAATTACTAATATCTATAGAAGTGTTAGAATAATTGTAAAAAACGGTTCCAAAACAATTAAAACCTTAGGTTTGAAAATATACATTAAATTATCATTTAAATTTGTTAATGTCAGTATTAGAAAAAAAATGTTAACATAAGGGGGCCCTGAGAGTAATAGTGGTCTGATCATGTTAAAAATACATATCAGATGCAGATTAAAGATATGCACACACTCCAATTTTCAGACTTGAATTATAATTTTATGGTTTTTGCTCCACACCCTGATATATTTAAATATATCTTAAAGTCCATATGTTTAAATTATATTATAAAGCTATTTCGTTGAGACAAATTACATATATGTAATTCGTTCAAAATAATTTTATGTGATTAAAAAATATTTTGCTATTTGACTAGGCTTGTTTTTATATCCTTCAATAACTTTTTGAAAAAAGAAAAATACAATATCGTCTGTAAATCTGCATCATAGCGTGTAGTATTAGAAAAAAAATCCGTTCTCTGACACAATAAAGAAATTCTTGAAGATTTAGATGCAGTGATTCCGCCAGATCCCCATGTGGGGAGTGTCAGCCCCCCCCCAAATCCTCGAGAACACTCCCAACTTAAACATTTTTGCTGTCAAAAATCGATAGAAACCGCTCCAATTTTGACTTTAAACCTCCCAAAAACTGAAAATCCTGGTGGAATCCCTGCTTAGATGAATGGAGTAGGCTAAGTTTCTGAAGGACTTACCCTCATTAATTGAACAGTAATAAAGATAATGATGTCTTTCTTTATCAGTGAGCTCAAAATACCTATAGAAATTTCATGATGACATGCATATAGAGAGATAAAGACAAATTGATTCGTAATGGTTCATAAGTATGATTTGACAGACAATGAATAAACAGACAATATAATAGAATTTGTTTTCGTCTTCTTTAGGAAATACCCTGGTGCACTTTTTTCATGTATGTTAAACGTATTTAATTTCAGAAGGTCATATTACTCATACTTGGCATTGCTTTGGAATTTACTACTATTACTACTACTACTACAAGAGACCCTCAAAGAGTGTGAGAAACCTTGAAATACAAAAGAAACACAAAAGGGTCATCGTGGGACCTTCAGAACAGGTGAGTTTGTGTCTGTGTGTGAGAATTGCAGAGTAGTAGTAATAATAATAGTAGTAGTAGTAGTAATAGCCTCTTACGGGTGGCAGACTAAAAGGGGACCGCCTAGATAGTCGCTTTCCTCTCGCTATACCTGGAAGAACGTTATTGTGTATTCCTCTGCGACCTTCAGCAGAGGAGGAGCTCTCTCTCTCTCTCTCTCTCCCTCTCTCGACACTAATAACTGACCGCCAAATTTCGCTCTTTCACTCTTGTTTTCTCATCTCTTTCTCGGAGGGGTCCTTTTTCACCTGCTTCTTGGCCCTTCGCTCCGCAGGTATCGGAGTATGTGAGTGTGTGTGTGTGTGTGGATGTGTTTGTGTATCTGTCGATGATGCTATTACAGCAACAGTAATGGATATAATGTGCATACCTGTCCATCCTACTTTTACGGTTTGTAAATGACAGGTTTATATGGTTAACAGTTTTCACACAAACCGCTACATCCGTCAACATTTTTTTAAAAAAGTGGTACAAATAGAGATAATAAATATTTTTGTTCTCACGGCTATTTCCTCATAAATCTGTTACTTTTCTTTTGTTTTGTTCACGTGAACAGAGTATAAATAAATATATACACGCGCATTATAATAACGATTCTATTCTATTCCACATGTACTTATAATCCTTTTCACGTGATATATGACTATTAGGAATGCTTGCAAATTATAAGATAATCCACATAAATCTGGCTGTAAAGTTAGATAAAACTAATACATTAAATCTATAATTTTTTGCTTTGAATTTCATTTCTTTCAAAATTATGAAAAAAAATATGTGTCAATCTACTATTATAGTTATTATCTATCAGGAACATAACCTACATTTTCGTCACATAATACCGTTTGGGTCTGTCTCCCTTCGCCCTCAACGAACTTCTTCGGAGTTTCCAGAAAAGATAATGTGAAAACGAAGCGAAGTGATATATTACGTGAAAAGCCATGGAAACATAACAGTTGCTTGATCGTGGTTAGGGTTTTGTTTTTGGTTATTCATTTTCCTGTTTTACGACTTCGTAATTCCCAAAGATAGCCAAAATATAGCAAGTTTGTTTATGCGCCTCCTTTGGCCCTCACACGAAATTTGATCAATTTCGCAAGTATAAAAGAATTTTTCAACCGGTCACAAGATTCATATAAATTTCAGACAGGCAAATAGTGATATTGACTATATCGACAATTGTAAATTGTGAGAATCACCAAACAAAGATGTTTATTTTTTTTAAGAATATATATATATATAATTCAGACCCTGAAATTACCTACAGAATTCACTAACGTTTGAAAGAAGAACGATGGCGTAGCAATCGGAAGGTCCTGGGGACAATCCCAGCGACCCCCGATCCTGAATAATGTTTTTCCTCAGTTACACCAAGCAAAGGCAGGGAACATTACCTACAAAACTAGGCACTGGTCGAGTGCCTTCCTATATCCCCTCCCCTACCATATCTGCCTGAGCCTGAGATGCCTAAAAGCCATAAATAAAAATTTATATTCATTGACGATTGAAGAGTTAGTGTAAAAAAAATCAACGCTGTTTCTCTCTCTTTTAAATTAATGAATCCCGTACACCTAATCGAAATACCGGAAGTACACTCCTTTATTAGTCCTTGCGACATCGAGTTAATATATCGCTAAAGTAATCGGCCCATAACTAAGTGTACTCCAATCATATCGCACCAGTTATTACGAATGTTTTATCTTTGAGTACTAAATATTGACACACTTGAAGTGCTATTTCGTGGTAATAAAGTACAATTACACTAATATATACCGGTATATATATGTACACGAGTTCATATTTATATATTTGATAATAAATGAGGTTTGACAGTTACGATAGCTTATTTTGATATTACAATTATAGGGAGGGCTATGTCAAGAAATTCGTCTATCTCCAGTAAATAAAAAACTGTTGAATGTTCAACATTGTACCAGAAAGTTAGTGATAACTGATAATAGATCATTATGTAGAATTCAAATTTTGGGTTACAATTATTTAAAACTAGCGTTTAATTGTTCTTTAAAACTAGCATTATTGTATGAAACACAGTTTAATAAACTCTGTTTTTTGCGAGCTATCATACATAAGAGAACGTGCAAATTCTATTTAGTCTATGTAGGATAGCTCCCCAACGTCAGAATTTAAAAAAATGTATTTCATAAATATATATCTCCATCAAAATAAGCTAGCAATTGTCAAACAATTATTATTTTCTCTAAAATTGTTAAGATTTTAGTGAAAATTACATTTAGGTGAACAAGTACCCGGCTTTTTATGACAAATGTTCGAGTTGATTCCTAAAAGAGATATTTCCTGGACGCCACTGGGAACCCCCAGCATCATAATTGAGTTCTGGATATGCACTTATACGATCAATGTTTGATTGAAATTTTGTTACTTTTCGAGTTATGAGCCTGATATGGACGTGCTGAATACAGAATCATTACAAAACGACGCGGTATTTTTAAATAAAAATATGCTTTTACACATTTAACTTATAAGAATTATATGGTGTCAACTGTCAAGCAACGTCATAAGCTTGTGAATTTGTGTTCAAATTTAAATGACAAATTGAATAGATAGGGATCTCAACGGTTTCAATATCTAAATCCTCTTGTATCCTACATCCTTAACAAACATCAACTGAACTTTGTTGTTGTTGTTGTTTTTTTTGTTTTTTTGTCAAAGTTCATATCGGTAGTTACAAATTACACCGAGTTCAGTTCTGAAAAAAAAAAAAGTTTGCATTCCAAAATTCAACATGCATAGGTTTTTCTCATGTATATGATGCAACCCCATTAGATCAGCAACAATTACTGTATTTATATTTCATTACGTATACGTAATAGAAGGTGTAGTCTAAACGGATATTAAGCTCTCTAACCTAAAAAACACAATTGAGTGTTTTGAAGATTATCTCTTGGCGGGGAAGAGGGATTCTAAGTAGATTTTTTAACTGCGTAATAATGTAATTGATCAAACTGTATCTTCTTTCAAAGTGATGAAACAAAGAAAGCTTATGATAATGACAAAAATAAGAAATAAAACACTAACAAACATAATCACCTTAAGTACTTATGTACTTTTAGTTACAGGTGCACTTTTATCAGCAGGAAAATAAACCCACACACAAGTTAAGAAGTTATTATTTATTATTGATAATAGACATAATTGATTACAATCAGAATTCAAAGATTACAGAGAAATGAAGAGCAAAAAATATTTGTGGAAATAGCAGATTATTTTAATTGTTTACGACATGGCTTTGACGTCATCTACCCTAGTTTACAATTCGATACGACAATTCAGTTCATTTTAATTACTTTGTTACACAAGAAAGGAACAAAAAAAAAAATCCTTGAAGCTGTGGAAGACAATTGATAAGATATAAATGATGAAATAGACGTTTAAGTACATTTTATGTTTAGTATATACAAGGTGGAATGCGACAGGAAATGATCCAAATTAAATCTGATGTTCAGGACGAAACATCTGTTGTGTACGAGTGCATTTGCACTTGATTTTCAAATAAAGTTAAAGTGTTTGATTATAATTTTGATTGCTTACAAGTTCAATACTATTTTATATTGTTTATATAGTAGAAGAATATTGTGATGAAGTTGACTATCCATGTAAGATAAGCTTGGTTATCTGTCTACTTTCATTTGCCACACAATTTGCATTGTCTTAGCACTTCTTTTGGCTGCAACCTAATGTAATTAGACAAGACGTGGGGTGAACACTGTATCGACACCAGATCTAATAAAATACGTTTGTTTTTTTGTATGTTCCGTCTTTTTCTAGTGGTTCGGTCAGGGAGTCGTATCCCTGTAAGGGCGCTTCTGTTACACTACTCACTGCTCTTTTACACCTATCTAGCCATTCACTGATTTTTAGTTGGTTCCGTTTCACCTTCACCTCGGAATATGATTAGAAAGACTGTACCCGTCCTTTGTAAGACAATTTGGGAAAGAATTGTCCTACAAGGGAATTTGGTACAATGCCACGGTAAGGCAGAGGGTCATGGCACTTGATGATGT
>JAGDQP010061686.1:0-12000 GCA_022664845.1 Lepisma saccharinum
AAAACAAAAATCCGATTTATCTTTCAGTTAATTTTATTATTTTCCTGATTTGTTTTAGAGTAGCGGAATAACAAACGAGCCGCTCGAATGTATTCGTAAACTCAGATTTTTTTTATCTTTTAGTTTATTTGATCCATTCTTTTTTTTTAATTTTTGAGTAGCGGTGAAAAATATAAGGTTGTGTTTTTTCTAATTTTATTTTTAGGTCTCATGGATTAGGAGAAGAGATTGGCACATTCTTACTTCAGGATTATTCACCTATACAAATGATGAGCGCTTCCAAGTAATCCATACAGAAGGTGGCGATAACTGGACACTCCAGATTAAGTACGTGCAGAAAAGAGACAATGGAACCTACGAGTGTCAGGTAAGAAAATTTAACTTTATTTTCTAATTTGTGTATTTTAAACATTAAAATTGGTTGTCTTTTTAATTTGCGGTTTAGATGTCCTTGGGAAGGGGAAGAAAGCCCAAGAGTTATTTTCTAAGTGTCATACCATCAGTGAACTTTGAGAATACAATGGAAACCACCAATCAGGATGGTCGGTAAGATGAACTCAACTTGCGGGCTTCGTCATTGTCTATCTGAGGTCAGTTAGGTAGTAGGTTTGTGCTTCTAATAATTACCAATGCAACTAGTATCTTGATCATTCGACGGTAATAAGAATTTTTCCAAAACAATCAAATTTAACGTCCTTTTCTACATTTCCCAGAATACTGAGTTACGAAATGTATTATTGTATGGGGTTCAAGACTAATAATTTCTGCACAATACCAGAAACTGCAGCATCATGAATTTAGAACTGATTTCACACTATGTACCGAAAGACTGGTTGAATCTAAAGAGTGAATAAGCGCTTAAAACATATTTCATGTGAAGTTGAATTTGACTACTCATTAGAACACGAAAATGAACTCCAAACCAGGGAAGTGAGACAACGACTTGCATAGAAATGTCCAGTAACGTGATTAAAGAAACAGAGGTATGTTTGGAATTGCAATATTATTAAACAGTTCTCACAAATTTCACGTTGCTTTTTGTCTTTCACCTTCTTCGGTAATTGATAACAACGTACTGGCTGAAACTGGAAACTATTTCTGATTTTCTCCTTAGTAGCCAACACACCCAGTTGGCAGCCAGATATTTTCTAAAAGAGTGGACTGAAAGTTTTTTTTTTATCGATTCACGATGTATAAGATCATTTAGTTTTCTCAATAGGGTGAAGTGTTTCCGTGAGTCTAAAATATGATTGAGACGTAAAGGTACAGATTATGCTAGTATATATTGTAGTACGCAGTTTGGAATGAACACAAGAAAACACACACTTTAACAAACACTAACTAGCGTGGTGCTATGGTTTGCGACAAAGTAATGCACTGGTATCTCTAGAAACACTGATTCGCTCTAAACAAGTTAACTATCAAACACACAACTATAACAGTAAATAGAACTCTAATTGTGTTAAAATGGAAAGCACCAAACTCAGCGCTAAAATATACATTTTAAGCTACTAAACTACTGCAATGCCTATTTACCGCTTTACAGGATACAATGTTATTGAAATCATATTGGATAAAGTGTTTATTGTTAAATAATACTGGTAGTGTCTTTTAGGAAACCTAAGGCGTGTTGTAACTAATCAATGTGTCTGTCAGAATGTGAAGGAATTTACTTAGCATGAGTCCTTATGTTGCTGCTGCTCCTGTTCTTTTTGTTTCTTGTAGCTCGCACGTACTCTACTTCTAATTGTTACACGACTCATTATCTTAAATATTACTTGTTTCGATACACTCGTCATATGCTCCAGAGACGAAGTGTCTTCATATCTTCGACAGCTTGTTTTTTTTTCTAAATGACAGCTATTCATGGACCCAAACACAAGAGAGCGAGCGTGCATCTCTACTTCCCTTTTATTGGATCCATGGCATCACTCCTGACGTCACGCCAATGGTGCCAGATGTTGCAGGCCTTCTCTCATGCTGGTCTGACGTGATATACTTGATTGGGACGCCAAGCCCTCTTACAACCTAGGGATGGCCATAATATAAACCACGGTAGTGAACGAAAGAAGCATCCAAAACATTCCGTGTCAAAATAAAGCCAAGTTTCCAAGCAGTACAAAATAGAGATGTTTCAGCATATTTAAGTTTTGATATATATAAAACTTGCCAAGATCTTTCCCAGGTAGTTCTCATGTCGATTTAACTAAATTTTAGGTAACAAATGAAATGTTCTTATACTGCTTACATGACTGGTTTTCTTTCAAGAACTTGGCTAACTCTCTGGTAATTCTACTTGAACCTACTTAAACACTGTACTGGTTGATTAAATTCCAGAATAGTTGGTCAAGTTCTTGAAAGAATCCCAGTCATGTAAGAAATATAAGAAAATTCCATTTGATCCATAAAACTTAGCTAAATCGATATGAGAAATACCTGGGTAAAAACTTGGCCACATTATATATAAAAACTTTCATATGCTGAAACATATCTCTTTTTGTACCATTTGGAAGGTTGGCTTTGTTTTTGACACGGAATGTTTTGTATTCGAATATCACACCTTTTTGTAAATTTAATTTTCTATTAGGGGTTGGTCCTGTGGGTTGACGATAGTTAGGGATAGGTTAGCTGTTGCTGCTACTCGTTTCTGAAAAGATCACGCTGAGACAGTTTCAACGATATGTAACATACTTTCGGCTCACTATATTTTAAGGGGTATCTTTGGGGATTTTTGTTACCTTTTTTTTTTTTTTTTTTTTTACTTTTCTGGAGTATTACAAGTAACCTCCTTTGCATGTATACAATTTTGTATTTTTAGTTAGTCGGGAATACGCCAGAACATGCACATTGATTATACAATTTGAGGGGCTGTTGTGCCCCCCTAGGGGTCGTACCCCAGATTTTGGACTTTTCTGGAGCTTTGCATGTTAGCCCCTAACCATGTGTAAACTTTTGTATTTCAGCTAGTCGGGAACATGCCAAACATTTGTGTCAGTGAGTGAGTGAGTGAGTGGTTATTTCACAAAATACTATTTTGGGGGTTTATAACTCAGCATCCCATGAACTCTTTGTCTTGAGGTTTGGTAGTGTTATAGAAGATCTTAGTACTAGTAAATGTTGTTAATTTGATGTTGATTGGGTAGTTAGTAACTAAGCAGTGATGTCTTGAAAATGGTAATTTAGCTCTTGGTCGGTCTTTTTTAGTGTTTCATGTAAAGATACTTGGCACAGCACGTCGGATCGGCTTGGAATTTGGTTGCTGATCATGGAAGACAACAACTCAAAGATTCAATGTAACAAACAAATATCACAAAATCGTTTAGGAACAAACATAACGGCACAAAATGGAAAAAATATCGCTTATAGTGTCACGAAAACCACAGAGTTACGCAATTAAAGTGCTTATACGTTCTCTAGGATTATTTTGCTAGACTCTTTTATATAGCTAGGGTGGTAAACATTCCGGCCATATCATACCAAAGCCATATCACCCCGTTACTCAATCAATATGGTTAATCGTGAGAGGTCTTCGAAAATTATATTTTATGTATACATATATAAACGTTTCTTTCTATTGAAAACTGGTACTAGACAAGAGTACGTACTACTCTTCTAATATTGGAATATGTATAACTTTTTGAAGCTTTTGTTTTTAGAGTAGGCGAGTTTATTAACATTCCAATTGAACTAACAAGTGAAGTCAAATAACATTGGACGTTATCCCTCAGGAGTTAGGTTACAGTTGCCTGTCTAAAATATTAATGAAAATTACAAGGAAACCCTTGCAATAATGCCAAGAGACCAAAGGTATATGAAACATTGTTTAAAAAAAGATGACAAGACACATTCAAAGCTCTTATAGCGTCGTTATTTTAGATTTTAAGTCCTCAACCCAGGGTTTGAAAATACTATTTTTTGCCAGTTGGATGGTGACGATAATGAAACGACAATAATATCGTACAAAATATCTTTTGACAAAGCAGGAAACTAAACGTTGGTTTGATGTACTAGCAGCTTGCGAATAGAGCAAAAGCGATATTTATTGTATTGATGGTCACATAAAAAAAATCCTTAATTGACTTTAATTACAAATACAGCTTTATTGTATTTCGTTATCACAACAAAGAATACAGATAGTTCTCTGGTAAATCATTAATTACATATTTAGTTTATCATTCCATGCGAATCGCTTCCACCACTTTTCCAGTGTAGCGTTCGCAGCAACATTTTAAAATGTACATATGTGTGTCATTCTATTGATTTATTAAACAAATAATTCTACGTATGAAATAAAAACATTTGAAAATTACTGCGCCGTGTATGTAGGTGTACGAGAAGAGAATGTAGGACACTCAGATAAAAACAAACAATATAAACCATTTTGCCATTAAAATATTTATTCTGGTTCATGACGAGAAATTCGTTTTTAACATTTTATCGCTAAAAGCAAATAATGTCTGCTATTCAAGGATTTTTTTTTATATTTGTTTATGGAAAATGGTACAAACGCAAAAGAGATTTAAACAAAAAAAAAATATGTATATGCAAATATCGAGGTAACAATGTTCTAAGCCTAGCACAACATTCATACAGGAATTTCGTTAAGCTTTCGACACGGTTCTAGAAATCAGCTTATCTGGATCCGAACAATAATACCAGGTATACATGAAAAACGACGAAAATTAAACATATGCTCTTACCTATAGCTGATCCAGAATAATAACACAAATTTTACAACTCTGGTTTTCAGATTCAATTTGATTCAACTTTAGTTTGAATACGAAACATTCAATTTAAGGAGTAAAAATCTCGAAGGTTTCTGCTAACAAGGCCAATTCTTTAAATTCTCAAAATGTTAATTTGTAGCAAGGAATAATGTGATACATTATTGACCTGTTGTTTATTTACTTGTCACAAAAGAGACAGTTATCTATGAGCAAAAGTGAGAAAACAACAAATTCAAAGATTTGTTACAAGAAACAAATAATGCGGAGAAGTTACAATTTAACAGAAGGTAAAAAAAAACCGTATGTATTTAGTAGATATGACATTTGAAAAGGAAATGAAATAAATTATGCCTCGAATCAATTTATAATCGTTCAAAATGCAGGTTGACTGCAATGCTCTTCTTTTTCCTTATTCAGCGCTACAAACGGACCAATTATCTGGATTCTCCAAAGAAAGTTTCCAAAGACTGATACAGAGAAAAACTGCAACCGTTCATCTCGCTATGTCATTCGTCTAGAACCACTTACAAGCAAGTTTCCACTTAACACATCTTCTTGTGTTATATGTGCATTGAATTAAAAAGAAAACGGTTTAATGATTTTTGCTGAAGTAGCTGATAAATTTCGTTACAATAATTCAATTTTGCAAAACTCTTTAAAAGTCCGTATCTAGGAAATTATATGCTTTGCCTTCTTTAATCAAACTTTTGTAATTCGTTTTAAAATAGCCTATATTGCACACGACTAGATTTATCTTTCACGTAGTTGCCTCATAGGACAAGAAACAAACCAGAACGCAATAATGTGATGGAAATGCAATACGTTATTTGTCTTAAACGTGTTGTTGCTATTCGACACAGTACTACTTCAAATATGATGCTACTCTAATAAGGAAGTACTTATCACGATTTCCGTAATGATCACAGCGAAAGTTTTTTGTGATAACAATAAGATCAGAGCCGACCGGTCAATTGGGTTATTTTTGGATCGGGTCACTGCTTGAAACCAAGCCTCACCTGGTGACCCAATTTTAACCCAATGATTGGGAGGGCGAAGCAGATATTTAATTATTTCCTTAGTGTACATTTGCTTTTGATTAGACGTTCTACATGCGGTGACCGGGAGTTGGGATGATACTCCCCATAGTACAATAGATACGACGCTGAAAAGTTCCTAACAATAATATAAGTAACATATAGAAATAGTCTCATATCCCTGGAAAGAACAAAAATGCCGTCGTAGGTGTGCAGATACCCAATACACAATACAATTTGGAAAGACTATTCTGAAACAATTTTATTTTTGATGTGTTAAATGTGTCAAGTATTTGCTGGAAATGACTTGATGCTGTCAGTAAACAGTTGTTTCAATAAATT
The DNA here is from genome assembly GCA_022664845.1 of Lepisma saccharinum. NCBI lineage: Eukaryota > Metazoa > Arthropoda > Insecta > Zygentoma > Lepismatidae > Lepisma > Lepisma saccharinum. Next base: position 6,104 of record JAGDQP010061686.1, read on the forward strand.
TCGTAAAATAGCAATTTATTGGCGAAGGTTTGTATTGTCCAAAATATGAGTGGAATGTGATTGCATATGTTCATAAACATTTAGAAAATCGTTACAAACTAGAGATATTCGGATTTTGTTTCATGACATTTAGCTGTTTACTGATTTCCACAACGTATTTTATATCGATCGCAATAAAAAAAACAAAAACAGTTTTCCTTAATTATATCTTGATTTCGAATACATTAAATTCAATTCTTTTGATTTCGATAGGTCTGTCTTAATGCAGTTTCACCATCTTCATAATCTTGTAAATGGAAATAAGTCAAAACTTTCGGATACTCTTTTCGATATTCCCCCGGAACGAGAAATCACCGTGTTCAATACATTATTTCGGATCTGATTTTAAAGGGTTAAAGACGTTAAACCCATTTAAAGATGACTTATACTACTTAACACAAGTTAAAGCTAACACAATCTTACATAACCCTTAATATTTAGAACGACCCGAGGTAGTTTCTAAAGAGTAGCAAACTTTTTTCATATGCTAAAAACAACTTAATCGAACACATTTCCAGATACGCCAAATGTTCCTAATCTCTAACCATCGAAAGTTGGGAGACGCCACCGTTATATAAACAAACGTTTTTTACTTTTTCATTATAGGAACTTAGGATTTTGGCATTAGTGAGGCAAAGTATCTTATACACAGTTAAAGATATACTAATTTTCTTTCTTCATCAATTTTTTCCTATATCTATTTACAAATTTGCATTCATATACACACTATGGTTAACAGTGCAAGTAGGAACGTACAACAATTTCTTCAGCGCTACCTATTACACATTTTTTCTTAAATTTCCCACTAACAAGAATCACGTGGAACGTATTCAATAGCGCACAGTAGCAACGACAACTATATACATGGTCTTCTTTCCTCAATTTCTGATCTTTCCACATGGGAAGCGAAAGCTTGTCACACGGTTTTCCGCAGCGCTTGTATTCTTTCAATCATGTAACCAACCAATCGCGTCATTCTCACCGTACTTTCCTTCCCCATTTGCTTCTTTCCACATACGCTCTGTCTCTCAATTTTCTTTCAACTTGTCACACTGAACAGACTTTTCCTTTTTCTTCTTATTCTTCTTCTGAAAATGAGTAGAGGGTTTTCGGGTAGCACATTTTACTTATCTTCTTGTGTTATCTATTGAATGACGCTTACAATGTGAGAACTTCTTTCCCAATTCCCTTCTCGCACCAGCAGGACTTACTGAAGTTGCCACCGAGAAACGGAATTTGCGGAAAAGTTACAATAGATGTTGAAGAAACCAAAGTGATCGCGTCGACTGCGTTCGTCTATTTCCGAGTTGTGCTGCAATTGGAACGACACGTTTCTTTTACCACATCAAATTGTCCTTATTTTACAGGAAAAAAAAACTTTACTGTTTAGTACTCAACCCCTTGATTGAAAGGTTATTAACGTCCTAAACTAACTGGTGAGCTTCTAAGGATAGGACCTACAGTTCTTTGTAGAGTGTGACCGAAACCACCGCGAAGTCAAACTTCCAATTCTCTCTTTCATCCCACTAAACTTCTAAAATAATAACAAACAATAAATTTATATTTACGATGTGTCAAAGTGTCCATGTAAAGCGTAGTATCAGGTCTAAAGTCAGGGTGACGGTCTATCTATTGAACGAAGTGGTTTACAATCCCTCGTCCGCTTTCTTTCAAACGTATTGTTGGTCCTATCAGTAGCGTATAATCTTACGATCTGTACACAACATTAACAAGAATTATATTATCCCTATGGGTCATTCTATTTAAGTTGGTTGTATTCGCTAACTTGGTCCAGTATTCGTTAAATTGGTTGTTGGACCATTTTTTTTTCAACTTTTTGTGTGTGATTACCCTTATGTATTATAAGTTTTAAACCACAAATATATCCGCCTTACTTGACATTAGTTCTGCTATGGCGGCCATATTTGTGTATTCGTGTGCATAAAATTCTCAGTATGCAGGCATTTACGGAAACCTTAGTTTCACAGCCCAGGAAAGTTGTAGCTTCTTGGAATAATGACTATTGGACTCAGCATAATACAGGCTACTTGTAAGTAGTAACAGAGTTATTCTACTACTCCATGTTGTAACTCAAATGTGGGTTCTAAAATGCTGTTGGACGATGAACAAAATTACATTTTTAAGATCACTTTCTACATAGATGAGATTTTTTCTCGCTGAAATATGTTTGGGACACACACACCGAGTACTGTAGTCAATGCCTACAAAATTTTAAGCCTCAGACGTATTTTCTTCCTATACCATAGATGAATTTGAATTTTTATTTATTGCCTTTATGCATCTAAGGCTAGGAGAGAGGAAAGGATTCGGGAATGTGTCAGCCAGGGCTTATATTGAAGGTGCCATCACGGCATTTGCCTGGTGTGACTGAGAAAAACCCTAAAAAAGCCTCAAATAGGATTGTTGGCCGCTCGGACCGAACCCATGACCTCCCAAATGCTACGCCAATGCTCTACCACTGGACTATGGCAGCTCGGTATATGAGTCCTGAGAATAGAATAAATGTCATATAACATACAAAAACATAAAAGGATGATAAAATAACGTAGAGAAAAGTACTTAGATATCACAATTCCAAGACGTGTATAAGACCGGTGTACAAACACAGAATGCGGCAATGTTTCGCCGAATGCGTCTTTATACAATAGATTAGACTGGCAGAAAGTACTGGTGCTGGGAGCGGCTATGTCGCCAACGATACAAATATTTCGTAAAGCATGTTACATTTCTAGTATTTTATGTGCTAAACTTTTATCAATTCTCTTCTCAGTGTTGCAATAAAACGAGCTTCTCTCCAGATATTAAGTAGCTGTAACTCTGTTACTAGAAGAACATCTAAGTCCAAATATTTGCAACATAACACTACTCTACGGGACTAGTAACTGTAAAAATTCCAGATTTCTACCTGGTTTCCCATAAGAGATTTTTATCTCTAAACTTTGGTATAACAGAAAATCGTATACTATTAAAGGCTCCATAGTGTAGAAAGGATATAAGTCTCACCGTCAGATTTAAAATTTTGTAGGAGTAGACTACTGTACTTTGTATGCTCCCAAAAAAGGTTTTCAAGCAACAAAAATAATCCTTTCTATATCGAAAGTGATCTTGAAAATGTAATTATGTCCATTGTCCAATAACATTTGGAACTGACACTAGAGGTACAACATGGACAAGGGTGTCCACGTTGTGAGTTTTCAGAGGGAGGCAAAAATAAAGCGACAATTTTCTATTATGTACTAAAAGTTATCAACCGGTTAATGACGACAATATTTACTAAATTAAGGACGCAAACACGACATGTTATCAAGTACATTAAACCTACCTTAAAGTATACTGGGAAATGTTAGTAAAGTTGATTGGGAGTGTTTAAAAGAGTATAATAATTTTAATGGCTCAGTAAACTTTCTGTTATTTATGTAATATTCGTCAAATGTGTCTTCTGCAAAACAAACTCTATCCCAAAGTATCCGTGCTGGTTTACTAAAGACATTATTAGGAAACTCAAGGCTAAAGTATTTTTTTTATATATATATATAAAGTCTTGATGCAAAATTGCAAATTCAAAACCCTACTATCAGGAATTTGTTCGTTTGCTTCGGGATATCAAGAAAGATGTACAAGTAGCCTATAATACATTTATATCCAATTCTGAAACTAATATCAATAATGATACATGCCAACTGTGGAAATTTATTAAAAACAAAACACAACAAACATCTTCCCACAAATATATTATAATTTGAAGGTCGGGATTTGTGTAACAATGAAGAAATATTTAATACGTTTGCACAGTATTTCCAATCAGTATCCTCTTCTCAACCGTTCAGTAATTTTGATAGTAATTCTAAGGATTACAAAGAAATTAGAATACTGTCTATTGACCAAATACATTTGAATGAAATAGGAAAGGCTATCAAAAATCTTAAATCCAAAACGACAGTTGGAGCTGATGGCTGAAAGGATGTATTGATATATTTAAATATGCCCTATTGATTGCGTTCAACTTAGCACTAAAACATGTATTTCCCCTAACAAATGGAAATCTGCTTAATTTGTCCTATACGTAAAACAAACGACAGACGAGAAGTTACCAACCACAGGCCTGTAGCAACCTTACCAGTATTTGCAAAAGTATTTGAATAAATGAACAGATTGTATATCAACAAATTATTAATGATGTGAAGTCAGTTATTTCAACTAAACTACATGGCTTTGTTTCACAAAAATCAACGGTATTGAAGCTTACAATTGTTGTATATTTTATTGCAAACTCGTTGAATGAAGGAAAGCAAGTCGATGTGATTTATACTGACTTTGGAGAGGCGTTTGACGCAGTTAGTCACAATGTATTTCTAGGGAAAACTAAATCACCATCACTTCTCTCCATCTTTATTCGGTTCGTGTGCTCTTATCTAATTAATAGCAGAGAGTCTGTTCTAGTTAAGGAATATAAATTTGATTAATACACAGTACTATCAGGAGTCCCGCAAGGCTCAAATATTGGACCATTGTTATTCCTTTTGTTCATTAATCACCTAGCGGATAATCAAAAGTTGCTATTTGCGTATGATCTCCAAATATATGCTAAAATTAATTCCATGAAAGATGCCATATAACTATAGCATAGTTTAGACAACTCTACTAAGTGGTGCGCTATCAATCAACGTTTAGTCTGTACTATTTATCGATTTAATTATTAATTACATAAGTATGCGTTAAGTAGACCCGACGAAGTTGAAGATTTTGGTGTTACATTTGGTATGAAATTAGTGTTTAACAGCGACATAATAAATATTTTAAATGAAGCTTTTAAAATGCTAGGACTTGAAGTAACGATGAGAAGAAAGTCTAACAACATTTCTACATTAGAAAAAAAATGTACTATGCTTATGTTCGTTAGAGCAAAGGGGTAGCATTTCTAATCTATTTCTTAGGGCTAATTCAAAATTGCTTAGACTGCACGGACTTAGTATCATGTTATAGTTTGGTGTCCCGTCATTAAAACCTCGCTTAGACAGCACTGATCGTTTCCACTGCTAAGAGGCAAGGACAAAATATAATGACGAAGTCACCAATCTAGAGAATTTGTACTAACTACAATGAAATGTGTAGAACATGCATCGAATTGGATATATGTGATACGTCTTCGAAATGGTTTAGGAATACTATAATAAAAATGTCTGTAAATGAGCATTGTAAATATCGACACTCTAATTGGGCTATATAGCCTGTTGTGCTGACAATAAATAAATAGAAAAAAATAATATATATAGAAAGAACTTATAAACATTTCATTTGTTTACTATTTTGCAAAGTATAATTTCTTCTGGCTTTAGGGGGGGGGCAAATGCCCCCTTGACCTCACCCCCGATGAGCGCCTTTGAACATGGAAGAGTATTGGAGCCATGTTATCGCTTACAACTAGCTTGTAGCGTGCTGAGCCCAATAGTTTTTAAACCAAGAAGCTACGACTTACCTGTGTTGAGAAATTCAGGTTTCCGTAAATGCCATATCAGACCGAAGTGAAATAGGGGAAAAAACATTTGTGGTTTTGAACTACCATTACATTACAGATACTAGCACACCAATCATTTAAAAAAATGAGAATAGTCGAGCGACCAGTGGTGGACATTTACAATGAAATGACCTCTATAAATGAAGTAGCTACGATTCAATCCCATTAAGATAGTAATAAAATGTGCTGGTTACGAACATTCATAGAGTAGGAAGAACAGGTTCAAAACCTCGCACACATCAACTATTCTGTCCAAAATTATTCTCAGGAATCCATCACCAGTCGAATATTGGGAGGTATACTTAAAATCTAGTGTGTTGCT
>JAGDQP010061687.1:0-12000 GCA_022664845.1 Lepisma saccharinum
TCGTCCGGAATAAATTGGGTACCTATGACTGTTAGGAAAAGACAAAGGAATAATGCGCTGTATGAGACGAAACTGTTGAAAAAAATGTTGAACTTGTTGACCTGTTATTTCAGAAGCAATGATTGAAACAAGTGCCTTAACTTTACTGTCACATTCAACATCCACATTGAGTATATATTCAATGCTGTTTTCAACATATGTAAATTTGTCTTTATGTTGTAATAATGTTTGTTCGAGAATAGTTTTACTCGTTAACTTGATGAAAATCTGTTTCTTGTAACTCGAATATTCAATTGAAATAACTTGTTCCGGAGAAAATCGATATTGTTGAAATATACTTTCATGTAGAGCTATGGTATTGGGTCGAAATCCTAATGGGTGAGCGTCTATGACTAAAGTATTTTCCTGTTTGATTTCTTGCATTGCTCTATCAAAACGTATCAAACCTGTTTTACACTATAGAAAAGGTAGAGTTGAAACAACTCAACACTATCACTGAGGGCTAGGCCCTCTTCCAGTTCACTGCACCACAGGCAATCAGATAACCTTCTCGTCTTGAAGCACAACACGAACTGCCACTTAGCTACAAAGGCAGTTAGTGTTTATGGCTTTCCGAGTGATATTCATAGCTAGGACTTTACTGCGCAGGAGCTTAATGATCAACATGTAGATTTTACTACGAGAAATGTCGGGAGAAAAAAAAAGGAGAGATACGTTTAGTACTGTGTAAAGATTCATACCCAACTTAATTCCTATTTCCGCCAATGCAATCATGTCGTTCTCGATCCACCAGTCAACTGTTTACTGTTCACAGTGTAAAAGCAACAAAAACACTCAAAATAGTGGGGCGTTCAGTTACAAGCAAGTAACTTTACTCCGGTTATTGGATTATAAAATATCCAACCAAGGCTTAAACTTCATCCACAAAAGTACGTAACCTCAAAACGGCCAGTTTAGATTACACTTCGATGAGAAAATGGCCGGATTTTAAGCGTAAAATAAGTTGAACATTCACCGACGAAACACTTTGGACAGTTTCAGCCAATTTTCAGTTAACGTTAAGCCATTACAAAGAAAATGTTAAACTTTAAAATTGAGTTAGGGTTACCAGTTTTTCTACTAAAGGGCTTACACTATATCCACATTTAAGAGTAAATACAACAAAACTTTCGACTTTCGTTTCTCCATAAAGCAGAGTAACTTTCATCCATTTCGTGTTTCCACTTTTTACAGTGTAACCGTTGATATAAATTATATAGTCTAGACGCACCAGTCGAAAATTAGGGTCAACTTAGAAGTAATTTATATTAAGCTGATGTTGGTCCCAGTTGACTCGCAATCAATCCAGGATTAACACATGAAAAGGCCACTGCTATCCGCGTTAGGATAATGACTGCAAGGAGTTCCAAAATTGCTGAAATTGTCATATGATTTGTATATTGAGATTTTAAGAAGTAATTTCGCTTAGCAGCAACGCAGGAAATTTATTGCCTTAAAGAGAAAGATTGCAGCATTTTACACAAACAGCAACAGTTTTTCATCGTCTTGAAGTCGCAGGCTCATGTACATATACAGGGTGGCATAGAAATGCCAATGCTCTTTGACCCAAAAGAAGCAAGGTAAAGTCAAAGTTCTCCGAAAAGAACTAGCACTCATGAACAGGCTGTGTTAAATGTAGACGAATGCTATCTGGTTGTGACTACCGAGTTGCGTGTCAAAATATTTTCTTTGGAAACAGCATAAATTTATACAAACCATCAGTGAGTTGAACACCGATATATACATTTGTTATAAACTTTTTACTTCATTTGTTAGTTAATAAGGGTTACAATTTGAAAGCTTATTTTGACCCGCTTACACACATTCGATCGGTTTCAAACTTTTCACACTTACGTATTTCAGCTTCTAATAAAATAGTTTCATATTCTGGATTCGGTATTGCGCCAGAGTTGTCAGTGTTGCCACCTATTTTTTTTTTAAAAAAATCAATATCTGAAGCTTGTGTCATTAGCAGAGTTAGATCACTAGGTGGATTGCGTAAAAAGAAATTAGGCTGCTGTAAATTATGTCTGCAGCATAATTGAAACTAATGCGAAATTGAAATCATTAAATCTTCAATTTTAGCACAGTAAAGCTGAAAAGGCTTGAAGTCTCTAAAAGAAACATATATACTAGAGACTAGCCGAATTATTAAAAAAAAAGGTTTTCAAATAAGAACGGCTCCCATAGATATTCAACAAGCGCGCACTTAGCAATGAAGACCTCGAACGTTTAGCTAAAATCTAAATATCAAATAGTTTCGCGGTGTGTTCATGGCAGACAACTTGTCACTTTTAAAGTCGCCTCAAAAATGAATGTACCATTGTTAACTTGGACAAGTCCAGCAATTTTAGAACACGTTGGACTTGTTACTAGAAAAGGGGTAGCATATTTTTTATATTTAATCCATTCGATGGAATTCAACGAAAATAATTGCCATCCATTAATAAGTGAGTGTAACACGCACAGAATTCAACAATTCGATAATATTATTTAGTTACTTATGTACAATGTTACTTAAATTTTTATCAGATACCTGTGAAGGGACCATACCGCAAGAGGTTTCATATCTAAAATCTAAAATAAATACATAAACCTGATTTTTTAAATATATTTCCTAGTCTACCCGTTGTTTTATACTTATCAGGGAGCTCTCCCATCCTGGGGCTAAAATTGCGTAGTGGAATTCCAAACTATAATTATAACATGAAAATTGCACTGATTGATTTTAATAGCAAATATTTGATCCCAAATGTAACGCTAACCAATAATTCCTTAACTTATGGTTCGAGAAAAATTACAGTACCAACAGGACATTATAATACAAGTACGCTCGAAAGAATTTTCCCAATAGATGTGATCTTGCATGAAAATCACACCACATGTAACATGTAGAAGTAACATCAGGTGGAGATAAATGTGGGAACAATTGGAAATTTTGTTGGATTTGAAATTGAAACCATCTAAAAAAATATGTTGGTGACTTTCTCCCAAATTCTTTATCCATTGAAACATTTAACGTCCACTGCAATCTTTCTCGTGCGATGATTGTGGCTAAAGATGAATATTCAAATAAAGAAACTGATATTATTTCCACATTTATACCATTAACTGACTTCCTTGAATCAATTGTTTTATCAGTACGATCCAGTCATATTCATTACATTGGAATTAAATTTACAAATAAGAATCATGAATTAATTAGTTTTAGCTGTGGTTTTACAAATGTTATTATACAATTAACATAGTATTGATAAATATCATATGCCATAATAAATCATAGACTCTATTTTAAAATATGAATTTTTATCCTTTCCACCTAACAGGAAGACTATTAATAATTTTAATAATTCCAACAACGATTTAGAACTTAACATCGGTGATGGGTTTATCAACCTATAGTATGTTGATGTATATATTAAATTTGAAATTATTGGCCGTGTGGCAGTTGGAAGATTTACTCCCAGATCAAATATAATACTAATTGATAACTTTGCCCGATATGTATTTTCCCAGGTAGAGATGAGGAAACACGGTACAGTTATTGATATAATTTATTATTATCCAGGAGCTATGGCAACAGGATAGCTACATTAAAATTTTCAAAATCCGAGCTAGAATATTTTAAAGCTGTCAGCAGAAGGATTCTACCATATATTTGATTATTTTAAGTTAAAAAAATATTTGGAAAATGGTACACGGAAAAAATAAAAGTTTACTAACTACACAAAAAATGGTTGGTGTAACAGAGTGAGTTGATAAATATAGAGCCTAATAAGTACAAGGTTACAGCAATCCAGCTAAGAAGGTTAAATCGAGCGGGTTGCTCTAAACCTGCACATAGGTATTTGAAGGGTTATGATAACTTTAACCCATCCCCCTATTCCAACGAAGATTTGTAAAACATCATGGTACAATCGTCTGAAAGGAAGTGATTCTTATGATTTACAGTACATATAGATTAATTATAGTGGTTTATGCGGAGAAAGGAATATGTGTGCCGAAAAAAGATCAAATCGAGGACCTTACGAGTCGGAGCGCGAACTGCTAACTACTCCACGAGAACACCTGAAGATTGAGGTTGATAATGTGTGTATTTCACGAAATTGCACTTCTGTAATTTCATTATACGAATATCAATGTTGCCTATTACACTTGTTCATTAACGAAATAGTACTAATAATATAATGAACACTATATTCATAAATTTAAAATCGCTATGGTACTTTACAGCTAAGTTTTGATAACGGTACAGAACTTTCATTTGAAACCCCCTCAGAGTTTAATGACCGCCATAGCGTAGAGAAGAACTCGGTCCAACTAACCCTCATCAAGGTTAAGAAATAACTAATTCTCAGAAGGTTAGATTTACCTACACATTAAAAGGTTCACATAACCGAGCAGTGGGTCAATCACGTTGTTTAAATTAACCGTGTGGTTAGTTTATTTATTTCTTTGAAATGGACAATTGGGTCAACGCGGAATAGAATAAGTTTTTTGTTTAAAATGAGTCGATGCTTAGTAAAATAGAAGAAGTTGTTTTATATCTACAGTGCTTGGATGGAGGGGAAGAAGCTTGTTTTGATTCTTGGAGCGTGTTAGGACATGCTACTTTTACACAATGGGGTCATTTAAGTTGAAGTTGTTATTCACGCAGGTGTTATTTTTATTTTTCTCACTATTATGTTTAAGAACGTGTTTTCTCTTTGTAGTTTCGCATCCCTCCTGATGCTGTCTGGAATTTGACTGTACAGGTGGTGACGGAGCAAGCTGAATCTTGTTACTTAGAAAGTAGCTTATGACGTGTAAGTTATTTAACTTAAATTTTTGTACAGTTGTGCTTTAGCCATAATACTGGACGCTACTAAAGGTATTATGCATTTCTTCGAAGAGCGCTGCTTGCTGGAAACTGAAAACTCAATGCTATAAAATGAAGTTTATTTCCCGATATTTTTCGTAGTGCATCTATCTCAAGCTTAGAGGTAGAATTTAATTCAGTGATGAAGGACATTGTGCTTCTATTGTTGAGGAAACACGAAGTGTTGTGAAGAACAGTGAAGTTTCAACTAACACTATGTGTTCTAATGAAACTAAAAATTTATGTGGATGTGTGAATTTCAGGACCAGTGTATTTTAGCCATTATCGAAAATGGGAAATATAAAAACAATTGTCCTTTATTGTGTGCTGAGTGTTTCTATAATATATGCGATTGGCAGAGACATCGTTGTCTCACACGAACTGAAGATGAACAAAGATCTATGAGGAGAAGCATGTATAGATTGATAATGGATTCTGTGAACTTCTTTCATATTTATCATACATATAACTTTCGAAATATATATATCTTATAGATAATAAGAAGTATATCTTATTATCAAGTTATATTCAACGACTCTGTTCATGTTTGTTATCTTTCTGTAATTTACCAACGCTTTCGGAAGCTTTTCAGCACATGTTTAGTCAAATTACATTTTATTATGCAAAATCAGTCTATATATTTTCTCCCAGTTTCTGTATATCTCACTACCATGTTACGTTCAACTGTTCTGTTCATGTTTGTTATCTTTCTGTAATTTATCAACGCTTTCGGAAGCTTTTCAGTACAAGATCCGTCAATACTACGTTTTTATTTACTCAAATAATATAATTTTTGTCTCAGTTTCTGTATATCTTATCGAGTTATATTCAACGATTCTGTCCATGTTTGTTATCTTTCTGTAATTTACCAACGCTTTCGGAAGCTTTTCAGCACATGTTTAGTCAAATAACATTTTATTATGCAAAATCAGTCTATATTTTTCTCTCAATTTCTGTATATCTCACTACCAAGTTATATTCAACTGTTCTGTTTATGTTCGTTATCTTTCTGTAATTTACCAACACTTTCGGAAGCTTTTCAGCACAAGTTTAGTCAAATTACATTTTATTATGCAAAATCAGTGTTTATACTTCTCTCAATGTAACACCAGTCCTACCCAAAGCTGTATCAAACAATTTAACTAACAATACATGTGCTCACGAATTCTTAAAGTTTGTTACATTCATGTAAATTACGTAATTCTCAATAAAAAGTAGCCATTTCATTTCTTATGCTGTTCCTTAAATTATTCATTTCTGTTTCTAACCTTCAGTATCAAAGATTTCTCTGTCTGCATGTTTTGTCTCCCCTTTCTTTCCTTTTTACAATAAAAAATAACTTTTGGCCGCCAGGGCTATACGAAATCGTGTTCTCATCACCGTGTGTGGTCTGAGCAAAAGGAGTGGTGGAAGCAAAATGTGTTTTTCAATTAATTTCTTGGTGCCTGCACACATCCGCTATTGAATAGTGTGTGCAACTAAAGGGGCGTGAAATTCATACCAATTTTTTGTGTTGTCTGTGTGTTGTCATCAACGGAGAAGGGGCAAGAGGATCGGTATAATTAGTGGCATCAATTTTTGCCTTGTAAAAACAATTAGTAAGGGGGAGTGAAATTCGTACCTAATTTTTGTGGACAACGTCGGGGCGGTGACATTCATTAATTTGGAGGCGGAGTTACGGAGTACGTTTGTTGCATCACAGCAAAGATTTCATTAATTTTGGGGTCGGAGTAAAGGAGTACGATACGGCCCTGTCCCTACTAATGTATTGCAGAAGAATGTACGACAATGTAATAAAACTAGGAACTAGAAACGCTGATGTTTGAGGAGCGACACGCGCTGTATAATGTCGAAAAATAACAGCACGGGACTAATGAGGGGTAATGACTGGCGATGTGGACAGTCAACGTGACTCAATGTTTTTCAGAAGTAAGACTACTTCTGGGTTATGGCATGACAAGTGGGACGTTTTGACGCCACAAGTACAGTTACTTAAATACGATAGACGCATAGGTCTCGACCTCAGAATTTATGTCTCGTAACTCTAATTGAGTCTAATCGATAGGCTTGTTAGGGTATCTACAGTAAGATCAACTGGAACTGGAGAACCAAGTAATGTGAATACAACTCTGCCTTCATATCCTATTCTTACGCCATATTAGTCCTTGCTAAGTTTGAGTCCTCCTCTCATTCACGCATATTTTTCTACTTTTGAGCAATTGTTTATTAGGTTACGTATTAACATGCTACAAATATCAGCTACTTCTAATCCAATCATTTTTGTTAAATTGAATTCTCATGTTTGATTTATTTCCTCCCTCATAACTCGTAGAAAGGCCAGAAGCTGAATTCCTAAAGACATCCATCCACAAATGAGCAAGCTCATTTGTGAATGCATGAACAGTGGAGTGACTGCTTGCATTTTGAGCATATCAAACACAAAAGCCTCTATCAACTTGATATGCCCTCTCACAAACTGAGCTACAAAAAGGGTATTAATAGTCCAATTTGAGTATTTAGAGCTCGTCAAGTTCCATTCCCGGGGACGTACACACGGTGGAAAAGTTAGGCAACGTAACTCCCTGAAAATTTCCAGCTACTCAAGTAATATAAATGGAACATTATTAAGTTTTTTTCAGGATACTGGAAGAAAAAGCCTGAAGCGAGTTTTGAACACAAGTCATCCAGTATGTTGCCAACTATACCACGCTGCCAATTACAAGGACACAGCAGATAATAAAAGTAGTGTCTAAGAAATGCGTTGCCCGAACCCCAAAGATATAATTTAAGTTTCTCGTACTACTTACATCATGCTTCAATCACATTAGAAATGATCGGAATAGCCATTAAGAATATTTTCTATTTCTGTGAAAACAAGCGATGAATGTAGAGTCAGAAAACATTTGATTAGGATTTGTGTTATGTGTTGTATTTGTGGTTACGATAAAAAAAAAACATTTTCTTTTTCTTTGCAAATACATAAATCACACATCAATTAAAAACTGACACCTTCTAATAACATACAAGAAATTCCTCAGTGCCCTTCCAGAACTCCTGATGATAACTATAAATACTGACATCTCCCAGAAACATTAGGGGCTATATTAATGAAACTTTCCTAAAAGAAATTAACAAATATTTTCAAGTAGACCCCGGCAAAGACCAGTGTATTTCAGAATTTGGCCTACGAAAACGGAAGGCCATGGAATTTCTCAGCTGGTATGCAGGAAATATTTTTTGGATATGGTCACTCCCTCTCCCACTAGGTCATGTTAAGACGGTCTTCTACTTCTGCCAGAGCTAGAAAGTTTACTATTGGTGCTTATGGACAGAAAATTGATACCGAATATCTTCATTTTCTAAGGAACTGGATATCTTTAATAGAAAAGAAAAGTTTTGGAGTATTATAAGAAGTTTATGCACGGGTTGAAATACTTAGAACGTACATTTGTTTCCTAGTTTGTCAGAAATAAATTATTAAAAAAATAAATAAAATTATTATTTTTTCTACAAATTACAATATGTCTAACTTTGCAACCACTTACCCTAGAATGACCAACTTTTTTGTTTTATTCCTTGTGAACAAACGATTCTAATAATTTTAATTGCAATCATATCTGATACACCAATAAAAAATAGTATTTTTACATAGCTATTCCAGTCCACCTGTCAAAGGTTTGATGAGAGTAAGCCAGCCGCGCCCCGCCACTGTCTTCGCTTTTAGTCCGAGGGAAAAAAAGGGAGGGGACTACACAAATCCCCTCTTTATTTAGCTTCTACAACAGGTGCCGACGCGAATGTAAACATGCTGTTTTAGAAAACAGCACATACCTGAAAGATTTTATGTAGTCAAGGTGAGATATGAGAATTTTGTAACAGTATAGCAACATCATATTTGGAATGGGGTGATATTTGGAAGAGTTGCAAGGTCTACTGTGTGGTTTCCTGAAAAAATGAATCTAATTTAGTTTAAAGTTATATGAAAACTCTCTTTTTCTGATTTATATAAAAAAAATATATCCTAACGTTACTTTTACTCTCAGTAACGAACATCTTACTGCCTGTGTTTATCAATATTCATGTGCCTAATATAGGCTGCAGCCGCAACAGATATACTGTATGTATAGAGAAGTTCTGCCTTTTTATTCTTGGAAAAACTGTGAGTAAAGGAGGCATGTAAACAGAAGTACTATTGCATGTCACAAGGCCTGAAAACCTGGAATAACCTATAACTTTGACCCTAAAACTGGCAGGTCCTTTCCAGTCGCTTTGTATTCTCCATTTGTGTCCCTCCTAAATTTTAGTAACTACAAGTCTGACAGAGATGATTTTTACACCGTTGGATTCGTCATGGTCTGCAATAGTGAGGAAAACTATGAATGTGACTAGAACTGGCAAGTCCTTTCGAATCGCTCAGTACGCGTATTATCCATTTGTAACCCTACTAGATCTCAGTAGCCACAAGTTCGACAGAGATAAGCCATACACCGTTGGATTAGTAATGGACACCGGTGGGAAAATCTATGAATTTGACTAAAACTGGCAGGCCCCGGCATTCGCTTAGTAAACTCCATTTTTTCCTATGACTTTGAAGTTTTTTGAGGGGATATGTTATAAGTCGAATTTATACGGTGGTGCTTTGGTTTTATTTGTAATAAAACTATTACTTAGTTTTTTTTAGATTATTAGCCTAGGAATTGTTAGATTACAATCTACCTTCGACTTCAGTGAATGGAAAGTACAACTATTTTTAATTGAGTAAAATCTGTCACTACTCCTTCCCTGCAAGACAATTATGCAGAGAAAATGATTGATCTAAATTACTTCTGATAGCTAGCTGATAGGCAGATAGACAAACATTCTAAATTATGTCTTCGAATTAAAAAAAAATCATCTACCATAACTTTGCCATGGTTATTATTAGGAGAGAAATTAAACAGGCGTTGGAAAAAGGAAATTACTCTTTTTAAGAATAGGAGTACAAAGCCAGGGAGAGAGAAATGGCCCTATTAGCTATACTTAGTAGCTCCCATACATAACCCTTTATGCGTTAAAAAAAAATCAGAAAGTAATGCGTCCTCCGAAAACATTAAATTAAATTATTACTGGCCTATTTCTATGACTAGGCTATTGTAAAAGTCTGTATAACTCAGCTCACATTTTGGTCTATCTTATGTGGACAACGTTACATTAGCCTTAAACACATCCTGTATACGGGGTAGTTCTCAACCTTCGTACCACTGAATTCGGCTCCTATTGCACATATGGTAGAGCTTTGCAATAAAAAAAATGTACATATCAAAGTGCATGTGCAGAATCACATGATGATGTTGCTGAAAGCAGTGGCGTCCCGGGAATACATCTACGGGAGGCAACTTCAAAATTTTAAATAGAAACTGGGGTTGATTTTGCTCCCTTTGCAATAAGCGCGACATTTTGAATCACTTTTAGAGGAACAAAAGCTTTTGAGTCTTGGCCCGGGCCAGATCAAAATGAATTTATAATTTCTTAAAAAATTCGGTAAAACATTTGAATTTAATCAAGAAGTAAGAAAAAATAATTGGATTCCTTATCCTAACATTAACAAATATAACTGCCACAACACAAGAAAAATTTAGGGGTAGCGTGTCTGCCAACCAAGCGGCATTGGGTATGTCGAGCCTGCTCCGGCCGGCCATCCTGACTGAGGTTTTCCTCAGTCTCAACAGGCGAATGCCGGGATAGTACCTTCTGTAAGACTAGGGTCTCTGCCTTTGCGCACTAGGGATGTCAATCCGCTCGGCTCGAGCGGCGAGTATAACGCTCGAGTTGAGTCGTCGCTCGACCTTGACTCATTGTAACCGAGTCGCAGCGTGAGTCTCTCTGAGCAACGACTCGAGCAATTCTAAGTACCGACTCGATTCGACACGAGCAGTTCTGAGTACCGACTCGACTCGACTCGAGCAGCTACATGAGAGCCGACTCGAGCAAATAGTGAGCGCCGACTCGACTCGACTCGAGCAAATAGTGAGTGCCGACTCGACTCGACTCGAGCACATAGTGAGCGCCGACTCGACTCGAGCAGTTGTGACCACTGACTCGACTCGACTCGAGTAGGTACTGAGCACCGACTCGACTCGAATCGAGCGAGTCGGCATTGAAATAACTAAAAAAAACTTTTTAAAGATATTCTTTTCTTAATCAATTCGTACTAAAAAGGAAAAAAAATGTTTATGCATGACTAAAAAGAAAAGAATGGGGCGCGTCATTTCAAGAATTTGTGAAGCGACAGTATATGAGAGCGCGCTCATGCTTTTCTTTTTAGGCATGCATAAACAAAACTATTTTTTTCCTTTCTAGTACGAATAGATTAAGAAAAGAATGTCTTTAAAAGTGTTTTATTACTTTTTTATGTTAATTTAGTTTCACTATTTGTTTTTTCTATCCTACTAAGTTTAGAAACAATGATAGTAGAAAGCATGATAGTCGATGCGAAGTTAGTTTATTGATCATCTTGGCAACATAATTTGTTGTTCTAAGTTTTCTCTAATAACTGAACAAGTAGAAAACCGAGATAGCTGTGTATAAATTATGATGTAAGATAACTTTACATTACTATGACATCGTCCACTGACTCCTTTTCTGACTGTTATGTCAATCCGCTCGGCTCGAGCGGCGAGTCTAACGCTCGAGTTGTGTAATCGCTCGAGCTCGACTCACTGTAACCGAGTCACAGTGTAAGTCTCTCTGAGCATCGACTCGGCTCGACTCGAGCACATAGTGAGCGCCGACTCGGCTCGACTCAAGCATATAATGGGCTCCGACTCGACTCGACTCGAGCAGTTCTGAGTACCGACTCGAGCAGCTACTGAGCGCTGACTCGAAAAAAATGTCCTAACGTTAGTTTTACTCTCACTAACGAACATCAATACTCATGTGCCTAATAGCGGTTGTAGCCGCAGCAGATGAACCTATAGAGAAGTTCTGCCTTTTTATTCTTGGAAAAACTGTGAATAGAGAAGGCATGTAAACAGAAGTACTATTGCATATCACACGGCCTGAAACCCTGGAATAACGTATAACTTTGACCCTAAAACTGGCAGGTCCTTTCCAGTCGCTTTGTA
>JAGDQP010061688.1:0-11999 GCA_022664845.1 Lepisma saccharinum
GAAATATTGTGTAAGTGGAAGCAAGGTTACCACGAAAGCAAGTTTCTCCTCGCCTCACAAACTCCAGTAAGCGATCACTAGCATTCTATGGATCTAATAAATGTCAAACCGTAAAGCTAACTGAATTTGTGGTTTATGCCAAAATGTATTACTTTTATTAGGCTGTTACGTGAAAATAAAAAGTCACTGCAAAAATCGATTTCAACGTTAAAGATAGCTTCAAATTGAAATCTCGAACTAACCGACATTGGAACTTGTAAAATCAGAAACAGCGTTGTAGTTGAAAATAATATGGGATTGCAAAAATGCTTGGCCATACCAGTTGTAGATAACGTGTTGATAGCACAGAGATTAAGAGTTTTTGATTAATTTTCGGGATTAGTAAAATATTAGAAGAAGTGTCATACAAACAATCTACAGAAGCCACTTCACATGACCAACACATTGAATGCTAAGCAACTCGGGGTCACAAATCGTGAAGTAGACTTCACATTAGGTTACTGTATTCAACTATTTCTCGAACTTACTAAAAGTTTGGTGACATTGATTTTGAACTGTTTGGGAACTTTAAATTTCTGATCAAAACTAGGGTGTAATTGTAGAATTAAAGCAGTATATGTTCTAATGAAGTGACTGCTAAAAATTCCCATTTCGAAAATAATACTTATTGAACAAAACAAATTTCCAAAAGCGAATCAAAATAGAAACAATAGGAACTTTAGGGAATCGAACTACGTGCTTAAGGTGCAATTACGGAGCATAAAATCAAATACCACTTTCTCTATTTCAGAAACCTGATAAATGGCTAAAACGTTTACGATTTCTACTTTCATCTCCGAACGTTATATGCCAAAGATGTATGCATTATCACGGGGAACAGAACACTACCTTGTAAAGTAAAAAAAAAAAAAAAAAAAAAAATAGAAAATTGGAGCATTTTCTTTTAAAAGAACCTACTATTTCATTACTCTAAATAACTAAAAAGAATTTTCCAAGGGAGAAAGTGCAATTTAGGGTGGTTTCGGGGATTCGCGGTTTTCACAATTAAAAAAAAAACTCTTTTAAAATGTCGTTTAAAACTTTGTCACTGAAACGACTAATCTTGTGTATTGCTAAAAAAACTGGACTTTGGAATATCCTATTAATATTCTTGCTTGAAAGCATATCCTAGGATTTTTTTTATTAGTTTGCAAATGTTCTAGAATCTAGAACATTCTCCGTTAATTAGGAATCTAAATGTATGCCTGAAACTTACATTTTACTTCTCCAAAATCTGGATTCTTTAGGCTTAACACAAATAGTAAAAAAATAATGTCGAAATCGGTAGTCATGTCCGGTATGTATGTATTGCCAGTAGCGTAATTTTCGCTTCTAGAATCACTAATATGATTTTTGGATTGGTAACGGAACGGCCTATGAGCATCAGGTATGTCACAGGGAGGTCTATCTAACTTATTTCTGAGAATTCCAATCCTTGAGCTTTTTTTTTTTTGTTTAAACCGTACATGCATCCTATTGCCACCGTTCGAACTGGTCTGAACTTGACAACTTCTGTCATCTTTAGTTCCGGCTGAGCTCACATTCTGTCCATTTATCATGGGTTGTGAGTTCACATCCTGAATTACCGGTGTTGTTACTGGATGATAACGTACACAGCAGAACTTTGGTCTCGTATTTCCATTGTAAAGCTATTGACATACGTTCGCATAAGTAAGCTAGTACTTGTCTTAACTTTTCTTTAAATTGCTGTACAAATAAAAAAAAATGATGGGGTTGTCATTGAAAGTCCCGTACAGTTTGGGATTATGACTTGTACACGTGTCATATTGACAATTTAGTTAGGAACCTACTAAAAAATAAATTGTTTTTACTCCGAATTCGTTAGTGCAAGTTTTCAGAAGTTGCGAACCGTACAGTTGGGGAACTGAATTGCGTGCAGAAAGCCAAACTAAACGGAAAAATGAATGTCAAAATATTTGAATGGTACTGGCGAAAGTTTTGAAACAAGGAACTTTGCTGGGGAAAATAGAATTGCATAGAAAATAGTTAAAAAGCTAGAAACATATCTGAACAAAAGTTGTGTGAATGAAAAGGGAATTGCAACTGAATAAATGCACAAGTGTTAATTATGCTTTTGGGATACATGCGATAGATGTTAAGCGAACTTCGGGATTTTTCACTTTTGCTAGACAAGTGGTTCCTAGGAAACTAAAAGTGTTAGATAGAGGGGAAGAAGCTTCCGCCATGTCATTTTAAGCTCAAGTCTCTGTATATGGATAGAATTTAGAGCAACAACTTAAGCAATAAAAGCAGTTAATTTTGTAGGAACGAACAGATAGAGCTGGAAGCAACAATGAGCTACTTACAGGTTTAATACCAACATTCGTCTGGTGCCATACATTAAGTGAATTGCTTACTTGGAAGGAAACAATTATATTCGTTGTGTTCGAGCTATGAGTGAAACTCGAAAGCAAGCCACATTTTATATATCCAATCCTATTTCCGTATGACACATTAATAGAGTTAGTAATTACTTTTATTCACAGAATAGTAAACAGACCAACTCACCAATTGTAGACAAGATGCTGGAGAAGATGAAGTGAAGTATTCGAATTGGTGTTAAAGTTTAGTTAAACAGGCAGAAGGCAGGATGACGGTCTTCATAACCAACTTCTTTGTTCTGGAAGACTTGGTGATAGCAGGTCCTCTTAATACAGTGGGCACAGCTACTGACTTCTCTTGGATCTAGACTTCGAGCTCCAGCATACCAACAGAGATGAATCCATTCAGATGACGAAGATAATACTCGTAGGTGTAGACTCATTTCGCTAGCCCCAATGGTATTTGATGACAAGATTTTATAGTTAATTGTCACTGCATGTTGTTTATGGATAAATGATCAGAGCCAATCAGAATAGTTCTTATTTTAGCGAATTGGGAAGAGTACCAACAAATTTCTGCCTCTAAGAATCAAGTGGGTGTTGGTTGTATTTGGTTCCGTTCTTAAAATTTGTCGATGCCCACTTAAATCATCGTGAGATGTATGTAGCCTGATACTCGCTGATTAATATTGTCTTTTTATGAATTTGGAAACACATTCTTCTCGTCTTTGGATTCCTAATATGATAGATGCTCTCCAATTACAGTTGCTTAATCCATGCACCTGTGGTTTGGTCTGTGACTTGACACAGACTTGAGAAAGAATAACGTTTTATAAAACTACAAGTAAACGTGAAACTGCTACCAACGGGGTTTATTTACAAACTTCCTAATACATTAATAAAATAAACCTGAATTTGTCTATCGAGGGTAAATGACATAAAAGTGCATTACAAGTACAATCGACCACTCCACATTTTGAAGCATAATCTCCTCAAAAACAAAACAGGGGTTAGTAATCGATGCATGCATATGAATAACCACCTTTGACAATGCTCTAACAGCAGCTCCAGTATATGTATTCTATAGTTTTACTATTTTAATATTTATTCTTATTTTCAATGTTAATAAGATGAAATGTATTTTATGGGCGGTAACATCACTATGCCTTATGCCCGTCCCGATATCGGGGAAGCCCCTTATTTTTGTCACGTCATTTTAATGTAAATATTTTAAACTATAGGTACCTTTACAATGCAATAAGGCACCAATTTTCATTTCTATTCTACATAGATATTATTCTACACACATATCAGACAACACAGTTCCTGCGGAAAAATCATATAGTAGCCATGATAACTTACACATTTACTGATTATTAACCTATTATAAATGTATTACTGATTCTTCATTCTGCGCAACTCGGCACCGAGCGCGTAAGCGCATAAACCTACCTTACTGTCTCACCTTGTAGTGAATAGTACATTACTATTCACAATTGTAGTGATAGTACCTTATTCATTAACATACATTACTAACAGTCTCCAACAGCGGGTTTTCTCCACCCATTCCCTTTGTGATTTTTTTTTACCTGCTACACTAACCACTTGGGATTGAAGTTTTAATTGTTACAAACTTAAGCATGTATCACCGTTTCAGCCAGCATCACCGCTTTTCCCCTCCAACAGACAAATCTTACTCGTGCTTTTTCGTCTGTATTTCATACCTAGAGGAAAAAGTTTTGAGTAGATAAAAAACCACCAACAAATACCATTTTTATGCTTTAACGTAGTTCCTTATTTAACATCATGCGGAGACATATGTACCATAGTTGGGTACTCGCTCACTGGAGCGTTACGTAGAGGGACCCAACTAGCTTGTTTCTTCTGTTTCTGTTTAGTGAAAAGGCCTCTGGTCCATCTCGAATTTCATGATCCTTCTGAAATTTTGATCGTGCACAAAATTTCTTTGCACCGAACCTACAGACAACAGGTCTTTCTCATGTGGATTGTAATGTGATTTCCCAAAATTTCGTTTCGTAGAAATTCCTTTCCATAGCTCGTAGTGTCAACAGGCCTCTCACATATGTGGATTCTCATATGATTTCTCACATGATGTTTCTGGATAAATTTCGATCAACATAACCTACAGTCAAAGCCCCTCTAACCTGCGGGTTCTCAGAAATATTGATCGTGCGAAAATTTCTATCCACATATCGTAGTCAGTCGAAAGGCCTCTCGCCTGTGTGGATTCTCATGTGAGTTCTCAATATACCTTTTCGGGTAAATTTCTTTCCACAAATCGCACACTCAAAAGGTTTTTCGCCAGTGTGGATTCTCATGTGAGGTTTCAAATTACGTTCGTCGCTAAATTTCTTACCACAGATTTTACACTCAAACGGCCTTTCGCCTGTGTGGTTTCTCATGTGAGTTTTCAAACTACGTTCGTCGCTAAATTTCTTTCCACAGATCTTACAATCAAAAGGCCTCTCGCCGGTGTGGATTCTCATGTGAGTTCTCAATACACCTTTTTGGGTAAATTTCTTTTCACAGATTGTGCACTCAAAAGGCCTCTCGCTTGTGTGGATTCTCATGTGATTTCTCAAGCTAATTTCCTGGGTAAATTTCTTTCCACATATCGTACAGTCAAAAGGTCTCTTGCCTGTGTGGACTCCCATGTGAGTTCTCAAGTTACCTTGCACGGTAAATTTCTTTGCACAGATCTTACAGTCAAAAGGTGTCTCACCAGTGTGGATTCTCATGTGAGTTTTTAAATGAACTTCCTGACTAAATTTCTTTCCACAGACAGTACAGTGAAAAGGCCTCTCGCCTGTGTGGATTCTCATGTGAGTTCTCAAATTACTTTCCAGAGTAAATTTCTTTCCACAGATCGTACAGTCGAAGAGCCGTTCGCCTGTGTGGATTCTCATGTGAGTTCTCAAATTACTTTCCACAGTAAATCTCTTTCCACAGACAGTACAGTGAAAAGGCCTCTCGCCTGTGTGAATTCGCATGTGAGTTCTCAAATGACCTTTATGGGTAAATTTCTTTCCACAGATCATACAGTCAAAAGCCCTCACTCCTATGTGGCTGCTCATGTGATTTAATTTAGATTTATTTGTCATTTTTCCTCCACAGATTGTGCAATCAAAATATCTCTCGTTTCTTTTGGTTAGTACGTGTTGTTTCAAATGAGAGGATCTTGCAAACTTCCTCCAAGAAATGTCATTGTCTTCATTATTTTCTGTTATAGTGCACTTACTGGGACTTCCACACGCCAATTCAGATGTAGTTTCCTCCATGTTCCTTATATCTTCTGATTTCGTCCTGGTCCTGCTGGAAACATTTTCAAGCCTGGATGGTTCATTTCTCTCTTCGGATGCCTTGCTACTATTTAGAAGTACTACTAAGGGGAAAGGTTCATTTCTAGTCTTGATGTTATCTTGTTTATTATCACTACAACTTTCAACTTTGAAGTTATCACGCGTTGCATTTTGTTCTCTACTTCCTGTGTCCGACGAGAGCAAATTTATTGATTGTGAAATGATACTAGACGCAACATCAGATGATACTTCACCCGAATTCTTATCTCCTTTGTCTTTGCACTTAATGTGGCAATCAAATTTAAGGGACTTGTTACAAGCCTGAAAGTAATAATTAAGAGATTTAGTACGATAATTGAAAAATCTACCCGCAAATCCTTTGAAAGGAAAATAGTTTGATTATCCTTAAATTAATACAGGTAAAATACCACGAGAAATTGAAGCATAACACATGAGAAATTCAAAGAATTCGGATGTAAATTGTTAATGATCACTAACATAGTGAGGTTATGCTCTCATCATTTTAACTCACACACAATGAGTACAAATAGGAAAGAAAAGTTAATAACGGCTAAAGAAATCAACAACATCCATGGTTACAATATAACACTGAAAGTAAAAGTAGGTTTGACACTAAACAAGACATGAAGTATTTCCTGAAACAAAAACTCCGAATAACCAGACCTGACATCCTTAAAGGCCAAAAGCAAATACAAATTTTAAAAAATTCTTCTAGATATGTTACATACGTGTTATGTGAATGTCATTTTTGTCACTTTTTAGAAAAATCATCCAAACAGGATAATTCCCATTAGTATTACATACGATGACTAATTAAAACGGAAAGGAAACAGAATTTACGAGTTAACTGAGGAAAATCCAGGAAAACTTCAGCGAGGATGGTCGGGATACCAACCCACGACCTCCCGAATGTTATTCCAACGCTTTACTTATGAGCTACGGTCGAACGGTAAACACTGCATTCACATAATCGAGAACCGAATTCAATGATTATCATTAAGTACCAAAATAAACAACGTTTTCCACATTGTATATCAGTCACTTTCTCTCTTCGAATAGACCACCATAAACAAAGACGTACCTAAAAATGTATTTCGAAAGGTGTACATGGCTTTGAAGGGTTTGTCATTCGTTGATACGACGAAGAAACTTGCATTATATTATATAATTACCCCAAGACATACTTTACAGTCAAATCAGCTTCAGCGGTGTCTGAAACTGTGTATTTCGGACACACAGGAACAAAGCCAAAATTTTTTACTAGGTCCTGACCGTCTTAAGCTTAGCTTGTATACGCCTAGTCATATAGTTAGGAACAGTAAAAGCCCCCCTCTCCGAACCATCAACCCATTCGACTCCGGGTCTTTCTGAACGAAATTGTAGATATTGATGAAAGAACCCATAGCTGCTACGATAATTAAAGCACAGGACAGAAACCTCCATTTGTTCGTACTAGCATAGGCATTCCAATGGGTACATGGGGGTATGACGAATGAGGGCGGAATGGGAAATTGCCCACATAAAATATCTTTTTCTTCTGAATTTCAGAACCCTTGGAAGTCCTATAATGCAATAATGATGAAAACGAAGACATCAAAAATACGTTACTGCAAACAAAATAAATTTCCTACATTCCATCTTAAGGTTTCACAGCATCTTGAACTATCGAACCGAATATTAAGAAATTAATTCATGATAGGCAGTTATAAAAACTGCTTTACGAGAATTTTATATAAAGGAACGTTGACTTTATTATTTCACAAAACTTATAAACGGTTACAAGTTATACAAACAGAAAGATATGTAATAAGTAAACAGGATATTGTAAAACTGTTATTTAAGCATTTATTACATCAATGACTTTTCCGGATAGCCCGCAGGAAAAAGAGGAAAGTATCTGAATTCCACGGGCCATGGTGTCATTGTGTCGCATTGAACAATGGAATTCCAGAGTGTTCCTTTGCACCGAGAATTGGGAAAACAAGGTGTAAAGTGAAATTTTGGTACTCCGAAAAATCAGATCTTGAGTTACCTACGATATAGCAAAATCGCACAGTACCGAGTGCAAATACTACTAGAGGTGTGGGTCGAGTAAATAGTCAGTGGGTAGGTAAATAAAAAGTGGGTATTTACCCGTCTTGTATTTACCTACGCAAAAAGTGGGTATTGTGAACGTCTCGGAAGTTATTTTAAACGCCTCGAAAGTTACTGTTGAATGTCAAGAAAGTAACTGTTTGGGTAATTTACACTTATAATTTAGTGTATACATGGGGGCTAATTTAAAGCGTAATTTATGTAGATTTGGTCTTGGCTATTTGGGGGCCAAATAACGTAAAAATAAGGGTAAAATTAAGTGTAAAATAAACGTAACTCGGATTAGAGGTGAGCACTTAACGAGAGGGACGTTCAACGAAAATGAACTAAAATAACGTTTTCTTTCGGGATACTATGAGCTTCAACTTCAGGAATAAAAAGGTACAAGATTTACATTTTCCTTAAAAAAGGGCAGATTTCCTTAAAAAGAATTAAATGCATAATTAAATAAAATAAATTTTACAAAAAATAATGATAATTTTAAAACTAGAGTCGATCACAGTATTTAAAAAAATAATTATTCAAAGTTTTGAGAATTGTTACCCATGCCGGTGGAGTTTACTGTATTTTATTCGTTACTGAAATGGTTCCAAATATTACATTTACACATGTAGTAGAAAAATACGTATAATACATAACGTGGCAAGTAGGGGCAGCTGATTCCTGATAATAAAGAGGGAGTTTGTTGTAGTATAAAGCAGAGCATTCAACTAGAAAATGGCTTATGTCCGCGTATAGTGGTGTTTCCAACCCCATTTCAGCTCCATCATTTGTTTTGTTTTTGTAAGTCGTGTCCGCCATTTTGAATTTTACAATTTTGGTATCAGATTCATAATTAGCGACGTCGACTATCTCTATGTACCCAATTTTAGATCCATAGCTTTTTTGTAATTTGTGTCCGCCATGTTTGATTCGCTATTTTGAATTTTACAGATGTGATGTCAGATTGATAATCAGCCACCTTTCAGATCTATATATACCAAGTCTCATACAAATTGAAGCAGTTTCCTATTTTGTCCAAGTTTTCTGGTGTTTCGGGGCCTGAAATGTTCGCATCTTCAAATCGGCGCCACGCCTCCTACACGCCCCATTCAAGCGAGATGTTTCACATGTAACGTGTACTCGGTGTGACCTTTCCAACGATATATAACACATGCAGATCTCTGCGTACCATTTCACCGACTTCCCTTGTAAGTATTTTCTAGGTTACCACTTTATAAGTCGAGTTTCTTTACTTTGATATAACTATATCAACAACTTAGTTGTTACAATGTAGTTCCCTAAACAGACTGAATTTGTTCATTCAGTATACCAGAAGTAAAACATTAGAAACTTGTCGCTCCAACTCTTTGCATAATTGATAATTCAGTACGCCTCATTGTCTACAGATAAAATATTAAACTCAACATTACTGAGCGTGAAGAAAGTAACAAGCTTTATCTGGAATGTCAGTTAAGTTTTTTAATTATTAAAAAAGTTATTTCTTATTCACAATATTATATATATATATATATATACATAATAATTCACAGCCATATTCAGTCCACTAGTGGATGAGGCCTCTCCCCAAAGGGAGAAGTTGGTCTATTGCTCCCACGCTGACCAGACGGGTTGGGAGAGGGAGCCGAACTGTGATCGCCACTGTCTTTTATTCACAGCAGCTCCCCAATTGTCCTCACGATGCTAGGTCAACACCGAAATTTTTTAGGCCCCACCGGGAATCGAACCCCGAACCGCTAGCACTGAAGTCAAGCGCGCTACCGACTAGGCTACGTATGAGCTTTCATTTTATAAGATATATATATATATTAAATTGTAAAGTTTAGGTACTCACAACAGAAAAGAAATTATTAATAATTCAGTTTCCGCCATTAATAAACATGCTAAACTAAAAGAAAACGTGGTTGTTCATTTTAGTAATAGAGATCCTGCTGTTCTGTTACTTAAATAGTTTAGTTAGTGTACTCATCGGTGATTTGAAAAACTGCAGAAGGTATTACGAGCTAAAAGAAGACGGAGAAATATGGAGAAAGCAGTTTCATAAGAAGCAAACCTAAGGAAGAACTTAACATTCTGTGTACACTGCAAAATGCCAGGAGCTGTCGGCAGGCAGGATATTTAATAATAGTGTATGATTGAATTGGTGGCAACGGACTTCAGTTCTTTTAGTCATCGTGTTCTGTCATACAAAATGTTATTTTCTCGTGTTGGTTTGGTCCACTGTCGAATTCTCCCACGTAGCTAATTGGGCGCCTCAGAGGCAAACTAAGGTAATAATTCACGAGGTAGAATGACCAGTTATTTTCCGACGAGGGTAGCAGAAAGAAATTTAGTGAAAGTAGATAAAAAATAATGACAAAAAATCAATACTGTGTTACCTAATAAATATCAAATTCATCCTTTAATTACTATAAAAATGGTAGTTTGGTGGTTATTTGGTGCTCCTGTCGCAGGTGATACAAATAACCATTATATTTTTGACTGACAACGATAAAATCGATTTATTGGTAATTAAAACATAAAATACCCACTAAAATACACGTTTTGGGGAAATATTCCGGTATTTACCCGCTGAAATAAATACCCAGGTATTTTACATCACTATATACTACCATTATAGAAGTATGCCTGTGCTAAGTCGGAACACGCTGTAGAAATGTTTTTCAAAACTTGAGACTTAAACCTTTTCTCTCAAACCCTCTCGCTTATTATTTATCATAGCTACATCTCAGTATAAAGGAGCGCGGACGCAGGATCCGTTACGTGGTGGATATGCTGGGTATTCTTTTTGTCAATCCTTTTTTAAAATTGAAACACTACAAGATGGAAAAGCTGCACTTTTAAAACTTTTCTTTTGTTATCAAAAATTCCTTTTCTTGTACCATCAGCATTTGCTACAAGATAACTGTTCCAACTTTATAGCACATTCAAAATGTCCATCTGTCCACATTCAAAATTAATAGCGACGAAAAAGATGGGAGAAAAGCGAAGACTATATTCCATCTTGGTTGCAAAGCTCGATGGAAAGAGATCGTTGGGAAGACAGAGATGACATTAGGAAGACAATATTAGAAGGGATCTTTGAGAAGTAGGCATTTGTGATGAAAACTGAATTCATCTTGCCCAGGTTAAAATCCTTGGGCGAATGTTTGCTACTGCGGCGATGAACTTGCGTTTTCTTAAGCCATAGAGTAAGTAAGTAAGCGCATATGAATATAGACAATTAATAGCACAGTTTCTCGAATAACACTATTTGCAGTGCGTAGTATATTATTTTGTATAATTAGTAGTTTCTAAATATAGATTGTCACTTTTGTTCACATTAAACACATATTTTAAGCACATATTTTTACATTTTAAACGCATCGTTACATAATCTTATAATTTAAGCACGTGAGTATCCGGACTCTAATTTAATAAATTATATTTTGATTTTTATTATGTTTTATTGTCAAAAAAACAACAGTATTAACTCATCTTCATATAAAAGACGATTCTGTCAGAAGAAATGAATATAGTTGTGCATTTCCAGCTGCCCATAATTATTCATTTAACAAGAAACGGAGTTACACAAAAGTATTGAACATATTTAAAAATAAATAAATTTATAAATAGACAGGAATATGTTCACAAACTGTAGAATCCCTGTGACGACAATAGTGAACAATTTAATTCGTTTCACAAATGACCTCTATATGTTGAAAATGCATCGATACCTTAGTCAATGCCAGTGACCGATGTCCTATCATCAAATTATCGTGGGAACGACCGGTTTCTCTACATAGTTGATTTCCTCTGACCTCAGCTGAACCATTAAATCTTTGTTGATATATATACTGGGTTAGCAAATCACATGAGATAGTCACCTAATATCTTGTCGGGTCCCCTCTGCCCTGGGGAGCGGAGCGATACGGCGTGGAAGTGAGCCAGCAAGTCTCTGGTACACTTCTCGAGGCAGTTCACACCATACAGTCTGATTTGATGCAAACGTCTATGCAATTAGAAACAATCTCACTACAGTACGATGTAGGAAACTGCACATCTTCTATTCTGCTACTCAATGCATTTCAACCATCTGCGTGTCAAGGGTAGTACCAGAAGAGTAGCCAACTGTGTACAGGAGTGTACCAGAAGCGTAGAAAACTGTTTACAGGAGTGATCCAGAAGGGGAGGGAATGACTAC
>JAGDQP010061689.1:0-11137 GCA_022664845.1 Lepisma saccharinum
CAGTAAGATGACAGAAGCCGAAATGCTATAAAAGTCACAAGAAACGAGTTTAAAAAAAAAAAACACCTGATTCATACATATTCATTTTATAAAGGCTTCGGGATATTTTAGTTTTAAAATCATTTACACAATCATGAGACACCATAAAATAGAACACTTTTAAAACACTTATGTTTTTGGTTGGCATTGATCTCTTCAAGATCAGTGAACTTCAAACCAAGGGCAAGGAAATTTACGTCAAATTCGTAGACCTATACCTGGCAATACTGAACGTAATTTGTTTTCGTTCCTCCACCGAGCAGTGGAAAACAATTCAACTTGCTGGAAAATGGAGCGCTTTCGTCAATTATTTTCTAAGAGCAAGAAGGAAAAAAATGTACCAAAATAATCTATTATTAACTGTGGACTTGATCCAACTTACAAAGCTTAAGAATAGTATGGGTCTACAGCAGTGAGTAATCAGTTTGAAGGGAACCTTGTTTGTATACGCCCTTGATGTCATTCTTTCCCGTCGTCGCCTTGGATGCACCCAAGTTCCTCCACGAGTTGTCAAATGTTGCAGTACAGAGCTCGAAATGAGACTGTATACCTCGGTATGAATGATATACCGGTACATTTTAGTTTTCTTCTTATACCAGCACTTTAAGTGTCAATTTAGAACACCGGTTAATATACAATGCCTTATATAAAAACATCTTGGGTATGTCCATACGTTTGGTAAGTCCATTCTATGACGACCCTCGGCGAACTTTCCCGGAAAGGGATGCAGAAGGTAACAGTTAGAGGTGTATCTACCCAGGTACCATTCCACTCAGGTACCGCATCAAACCTGCGCCATCTTCCTAGTGCTGATCTGAAGTCAGCTATTAGCCACTAGATGAGTTTAATCATTTTTAACAAAAGATTACGAACTAAAGCTTGTAACACTTTGTCCTAACGCAATCTAATTATAAGTGGCTTTTTATATTGAGTACATTTCTCCGAGTATCTATCTTCGCACATAACGTATTTCCCGTTATCAGGATATTCAGCAGAATGCGGCAACCGCTTTACCATTGCCTAATCATCTCAGAATTTGGGAATATTCAGGAAGTTGGGACGTTACACTCCATATTAGAGTCTGGTGAAATTACTGTCTACATCATACAACGCTTAGGTCAATCTTCAACTGAAAAATCAATTTCATTCCTAAATTTTTATGATTTCCTTATCGCGTCTTTACTTAGACACGAGATATCAGACTATCTATAATTTGAAAACAAGACATGCATACAATCACACATCCTATCCCGCGACTCCAAGTTTTACCACCAAGAGTGCAGAGTACAGAAATTGCGTATTAGATTGTGTTATTCTGTTTCCTTCTGGAGGTAAACGTAAAACAATAAAAAATCTTAGTACTACTGTTGATTTCTGACTGGTTGTTAAGCCTTGTACCACAATAAAATCAGCTTCTGTTTCACTCCAGAATGGATGGAGTTCTGCCCTGGATTTCACGCATATTAGCTTCACACAAGTCTCAACTCAGGGCCAGAAGTTGATCTTCAGCTGAGTGCATTGTGACTGGGTTATAAGAATCTAAATAACGGATTCGCTATTTTCTTTGTATGATCTTACTACAATAATAAAGCCTTTGACGGCTCTACTTTGGACACAAGATCTTTTAGTCCAGGGGAGCTGTCAGAGAAAAATCTTAGGACTCAGAATTTGGAAACAGCTCTGGAATAAGTTCATTTCATGTCATAAGTCAAGCATAATCGTATTTGAATTTTACTTATGGCCTTTAGACATCTAAGGCTCAGGCTGGATGCATACAAGAGTCAAAATACCCAACGAAAGAATACAAGTCCGAAAATTCATACAATGTGGGGATATCGAACCAATATTTGACGCAGAGACGTATTTAGGTAGTGAGTTTTGGGGGTTCCGATCCCCTTGCCCCAAAATTCAGAATGAAAGTATTTATACGTGTAATTATATTTAATATACATTTCATACTCAGCCATGCCTTGGCCCCCCTCCCCACAGAAGCTCGTGGACCCCACCCGAAACCAATTTCTAGATAATAGATACGTAAAACTTTATTTTATATGGGTCAGTCTAGTAACTGTCGACTTCGGCATCCGTCTCGTTCGAGTTAAGACACACCCATGCCGGGACTCGAACCCGGGATCTTTGAGTCGTTAGCCTAACGCCTTAGACCACACGGCTACCCAGTCGGCCTATAGTAGATACGTGTTTGATGTGATATGTCAAGTTAAACATTTCGTATATGCTGTTAATCACATCTATTTGGCACATTCAGAAACCACTAACATAATTACTTTGACAATGAGCTTCAGTTAAATATCAGAAAGTTTCAGTTTTCTACAATAACGAAAGTGAAGAACTAGTAAAAGCGTGAAAAGGAGGATGTTTCCTTATTCTGAATTTTTTGTTTCTCATCATATAATACAGGGTGTAGCATAAGAAGGGGGCTCTTTTTGAATGCTACGAAACGGATACTGCTTTTTATAATTAAAAATAATACAAACACATCCACTGCACCCTTAGACATTGCCATTTGTAAAATATACACAGTGATGTTCATGTTTTGAAAATGACGCCCTGCAGGTAACCACCATGTCGATGTTGACAATCGGACAATTTGCGTTGGAAATCGTTCACACCACGTTCCAACATCTCAATAGGAATGTTTCTGATTTCAATACGGATGTTGCTTTTCAGCTTCGGAATGATGCATGGACGAATGTTTAAGGAAACCTCAAAGGAAGTAATCACGAACTGTCAACTCTGGTAACCTGGCAAGGTAAGAAATGTAACCATTTCCTGAAGTGATGCAGTTTCTGAAAAGTCGCCGCAAGATTCCACTGAAATCTGCGCTTAGTGAGACCGAAATGGCTACACTGAGTAGCGCCATCTTGCTGGAACCAAAATGAACCATGAAGGGAAGTTCAGGTGCGAGGAATGTGTTAACCAAAGTCGGCATACCGTTGAGCTGTGACCATGACTGCTCGTCCGTGCTCATCCTCCAAAAGAAAGAACTCATTAACCCATTGAGAAGTCCGCACACCACACTCTGACTTCTGTATAACGGAGGTTGATTCAGTTCGCAATGAACTGAAAAACATCCATATTATTATTATTTATTGTTTAGTGTAGGGTTCCATTAAGCTATACAATTCTTTTACATAGGCAATAGTTACACAGAGAAGAGCTTATTGCCCTAGAGTAACAAAAAAATTAAAAAAAGACAGAAATAATGCAAAAGCATAAAAAAGAGATAGAAAAGTTACAAAATAAGTACCATATACGTGTCCATGGTTATGATATGCAGTTAAAGTGTAACACAATGATGGGAAACAAAAACATAATAAAAGAAACAAAAGATATATTTGGGTAATACTGAATAGTTGAGAGATCTGATTATATACAATGAGTAAGTATGTGAGTGAATGATGGCCTACCGTGCGCACTTTTATTAGTCATATATTACGTCCCTGATTTTCCTTTTGAAACTATTTAGGCTTTCCTTTTTTTTCAATTCAGTTTTGGAAGTTGGTTTCCAAACGTTGCTCGTCAAATAAGAAAATGATTTCATGCCATAATTTGTCTTATTATGCTTAGAAATGTGAACATTGTTAGAGTTGTTAGAATGTAAATTACTATAAAACTTATTGTCGGATATAGATATGAATTCACTTAGTGTTCGGTGGTGTGCCGAATAAATAGCATTGTGCATATAGTACTTTACTCTGAGTGATAGGTAGATAATTGCTTATGTACTGAAGAATCTTGATCTTCGGCACAGCATTGGAGCATTTTTAAAAAATTTTTTTTTAACATGTTGAGTTAGCAATAGTTTAGAATCAAGGGGTATGCCTAGATATTTCAACGTAACACTTGTAGATATCTTATTGTTTCCTATCTGAAGTTCTCTGTCAATTACGGAACATGTGCAGTTGTCCGTTGATAAGATTAATGCTTGTGTTTTT
Source organism: Lepisma saccharinum (assembly GCA_022664845.1). Classification (NCBI taxonomy): domain Eukaryota; kingdom Metazoa; phylum Arthropoda; class Insecta; order Zygentoma; family Lepismatidae; genus Lepisma; species Lepisma saccharinum. The sequence goes on from JAGDQP010061689.1 coordinate 3,996, forward strand.
GCTGTGTTAACTTTTAGATTATTTGCGTTGTACCAGTTAAGCACGCCCGGAATGTTAGTTTCAATAGTTTGAGTTAATTGATCTAAAGAATTAGAGTAGCAAAATAAGAGACAATCATCAGCATACAAGTAAACCTCCATATTTTTCACAGATAGTGCAAGATCATTAATGAATAAGTTGAATAGTTTGGGTCCAAGCATTGATCCCTGTGGTACCCCAATTTGAATATCGGCACATTTGGAAATAGTATCACCATTGCTAGGGTATTACCAAGTTTGGTACTTATTACTCTATTATGTAGATAACTTCGAAACCATTTACAGGATTTATTAGATAAATTGAACTGCCATATAATTTATTCAACAATAAATGAGGTTGCACAGTATCAAATGCTTTTCTGATATCTAAAGAAATTAAACCAATGTAGTTTTTTTTTCCTTTATCGTCTAGTATGTTTCGCCACTTAGTGATTAATTCTAGTAGCAATAGTTCGGTGGAGCGGTTTCTGCGAAAACCATACTGTTTCTCGGTTACGAGATTGTTACATTCTATATGTTCTTCTAATTGACTATCAACCATATTCTCAAGCACTCGACTAAGAGCTGGTGTTATAGAAATAGACCTATAGTTGTTAATACTAGTGTGCGATGCGATCCTCCTTTGAATATGGGAGTGAGCACCACATGTTTCCAAGCGTCAGGAACTATGCCATTCTGAAGAGAATTTATTATGTCCGTTAGTGGTTCTGATATCCACGGTGCAAGAAGTCATAATACACGATTATTAATACCATTAACTCCACAGCCTTTTTTAACATCAAGTCCTGTGAGTACTTTCAAAATAGTGTTAGTGGAGACAGGTTTAAATTGAAATCACGATGTCCGGAGGGAGTCGTCATGTATGTCATTATACATAATTGCCGAGTCATTGAACGTGGTGTTATTGTTGCGCAGCCGATTTCCATTTAATTCATTACATATGTTGGTCCCTATATTAGCAAAGTAAGAATTGATGACATTCACAATTTCCTCCTTTTCTATTATTATTTCATTATTTACTTTTATTGACTACTCTTTTTCTCGCGCCCCGTGAGAAAGTCAAAGAGCCGATGTTGGTTGTTGGTAGTATACTGACCAGAATAAATTTGGTTCAAAATATACATCCTTTTTGCTTGCTTTATTTCTTTTGATACCCAGTTTCTAATCATTGTATATTGATCCCATGAGCAATCACCCTTAGTTTTGACCTGCTTAAATATTCTGTTTTTAAATGAAATAAGTTTGGGTAAGTAGCTGTTGATCCAAGGTCTTCAACTGGGTCGTATTCGATAAGTTTTTATTGGCGCAGAAATGTCAAGAGCATCACTAATCAAGCCTGTAAGAAAGGCAACCTTTTTATTAATGTCTGATATGTTATTTGATTTGTAGAAAGGAAGATACGAACAGTATTCTACAACTTTTTCTCCCTCCCCCCACTAAAATGCTTATATGTGCACTTTGTTACAAGAACTCGTGGTGCTTTATTTGGTGTTGCATGCAATGTAGTATACAATGTGAAAAAATGATCACTCAAAGTATGCATAACAGTGGTTGTTATTGTGTGTAAAGAGTCTGTTTGTACATATATGGTCAATTAAACTTTCTGTAGTATGTTATTCTGGTTGTCATGGTAACAAGTTGCTTGTAACCCAAGGACTACATTAGATCGGAAAATTTTGTATCTCTATGAGATGGGGTTACGATATCATAGTATTGAAATTAGAAGCATTCTTATTCAGATGTTGGAACGTGCCATGGACGATTTCAATCACAGATTGTTCAAGTATCAACATTGAATTTATGGCCATCTGCGGGGCGTAATTTCCAAAAACATGAACGTCACTGTATATTTTACAAATGGCAATATCTAAGGATGCAGTGGATGTATTTGTAATTGTTTAAAAATAAAACGCAGTATCCGTTTCGCTGCAATCAAAAAAAGTCCATTTTTATGCCACACCCTGTATTTCTAAATTAATTACGGCTGTTTCGTTGATTTCTTTAATTTGCCCACTTTAGATGATAACGCCCCTGAACGACTGAGTTGACGAACGGATCGTAAGATAATGTAGTATAACAAGACGGGAAACATGTAAAATGGGTAACGTGGAAACGTAATTAGTTCGCTGCACTGAATGAGAACAATCACTTTCCAGCTACAACCTAGAAACGCATTGTCTCAGCAGGAAACAAATCACACTGCATTAACGAGTGGTGCTTGAGAAGTTTCACAAATGGGACTGCAGCCTTCAGATGAAATTACTGCATTATTAGGCAGACCTGTATCTAATCAACCCCATGATCCACTAAACCAAAGGTTCTTAACCCTCTAACTGACTTGAGACTTTAGGTATCTCTGGCTCAGGCCAGTATAAGGGAGTGGAAGACAAACTAGCGACCATGGCCTTACTTAAGGTACCATATCGGCTGGTGAAACTGAGGAAGCCCCAGTAAAATCTGTTGAGATATTCGGTCGTGGAGTTCGAACCCACGTCCCTACCCACTACCGATCCAAGGTCCGCGATGTTATAGCCTAGACTACAGGTTTACCCCTTACAACTGTATTCCAAATACTAGAACATGGTGAGGAAGTTTAATCCCACCGGACGTTCTGTTTTAATCAAATTCATGTCACGATCCTCAATACTCAATTGAGATAGTCAAAGAACATATCCAAGAACGTTTCTAAGCCTTTTAAAATCCAAGGACCAGTAATATTTCTGAAAAAATTCCACGGATTCCACGAAAAAACGTTGTGCCTAATTAAAATAAAACACTGTATGGGTTTTACTGGCATTTGCGTCATACTATTTTTAACATAAATCTTAGGGCATGTTTTGAATATCTACGGAAACAGTAAAATAACGCAAAGTATTAATGATTCCTGAACGGACTTCTAATCACTTTTAAAATTTCAATGTGTTTTGTTTGGATATTTTAAAATTAAATTAAATTAGAATTTTAAGTCTGCCTGCGGACCATCTGTTCCATATTCGCGGACCACAGGTTGAGAAACGCTGCTCTAGAACATTCCCGAGATTTCAAATGAAGATACATCCTTGGGATATCCCTTGGATCACCACTTGACATACTAAAATGGCAGGGGTGTAAATTAGGTATCTTACGGACGTAAGTCTCTCGCATATATCTATTTATTTATTCAACTAATTTACTTGTAATGAACTGCATTGGCATCTAAGCTGAAGCATGAGTTCCTCGATGATATCAGACAGGGAATGGGATAAGGTAAGTAAGCGACCTGCCAAAGCTTCTGGTCTAGGTACCACTCAGCCATTCTTGTGAAGACAGCTGAAAACATTACAGAATTCGTCAGAATAACAAAGGTAAGCTGGGCTAACCTGCATGGCTTCCTTCATATCCCAAGAATGTTTTTACTTTACAACTGTGTAACCTGCGTAACCGTTCAGTTCTTTTTAATATAACCTTGTATAAAGTAAAATTCAGGCGTAATTTGAAATTACTATGCAACATTTTTTTCTTTCAGAAGGGCTCCATACTCTTTAGAATTGCTCCCATGTGTCTTAAAGACTCATTTTTCAGACACACAAAGACCCCGCATCTCTCAGCTAGTAGCAGAAACGAGTCCTTAAGGTTTGGGGAGGGGAAGCATTTACAGTGATTCAAAAAAGAGAAACATATAGCTTCGGCTCCACCCGCTCTGTTGTGACACATGATGTCCGCAATGAGGCACTTACTAACCTTAGCGAAGAAGACTCGAGCATCTGGTCCCGTCAATTTCAAAGGATTGGTTAGGTGAATTAAGATAGCTTTTACACCTTTACAAAAAACGGCTGCAACATTTTTAGACCTTGAGACAGGAAAACCCAACAAAAACAATATGGTCGTCCTGTCTATGTCACTGAACTCGGTTTTTCTTGTACGTTGAGCCCCGAAGGAGAAAACAAAAACAAAATGTTCTTACATTTAGTTGAATTATGACTGGCCCAGATTTTGTGTAATAGTTCCGAGAGGACAAAATAAGAACCTACTCATCAGACATAATCCCAAAATATACACAAAGGACATTCATTACCACATATTTAACACAATCATTATGAATGGAGTCAGTCCTAAAACGTTGTGTATATATCAATTTCCGTTGCATATCATCCTTGTTTTCTTACCACATGTGCAATGACGGCCCCAGGATAAAACGCTTGGGGGGGGGGGATATTTCATTTGAAAGAGTCATACTGATAAAACTGGAGGGGTGCAAAGGGGCTAGTTAGATTTTCGGTGGCTACAGTCTCCCGTAGTCCCCCTGTAGCACCGTCCTTGCACACACAAGCTATGTATGGGCTATGCTATTCATGTGGGTTTCTCAGACTTTTCGGTACAGCAGACTACCAAACGGACCACCAAATGGACAATCTGGATAATCGCAGACCACTAATATTTACAATAATGCCCTCTCGCCCAGTAATACATGAAAAAAGGATGTTAAAAAACACATACCAGCGAAAAATGACAACACATGGAAACATTCTGTGTAAGTAAGGTTCACGGTTCAACGCAACTTCTTCTTTGTGAGAACAAACATTGTTAGGCCCAAGAATATGCTTTCATTGAGACAGGACCTGAGTCTGGGTCTTGCCTGAAGACCATTAATAAATTTAAATACCTGAGACAGTTTGCGGACCACTTCAAGAACTTTCACGGACTGCCAATCGTCTGGTCCTTGAATCACAATGAGATCACATTGTCAAATTCGTAGTTACAACTTACAAATACAGATCAGCAAAAAGAAAAACAATTCCGTCTCTCTGCAGTCTCCCTGTCGGCAAACAAAATTCAAGCAGTTCCCGCAATACCTGGCTCCAGAATATGAGGAAAAGTCATCTTTACCACTTGTCGAATTCCACTTAGTCTTGGAGAACAGGGACTCCAATTTGGAGCTCAAAATTTACTCTTTACCATGGTATTCGTATAAACGATACATCAAAGTAAAATTTGGGTTTGAAAAACTGATTTGAATGGATATTAGAAGTTAAAATTGATGTTACGCGTTGTTAGCGTTCCAAACTTTTAGTATATATATATATATTTTTAAATTAATTTACGTAAATTTAATTGAACATTTCGTATCCTCTAGTCCGGGGTTTCTCAACCTGGGGGTCGCGGGATGTGTGTCAGAGGGTCGCGACGGAAGGTGAAAAAAATTGAACCAGGGTTTTTAGGTTACAACAAATTTAAAAGAATTCGGGAGGTTCTGGGTTCAACTTCGATCCCAGAAGCTGACCGTTCTTCCATGGTTTCTCCTTGGTCACGTAAGGCAAGTGCCGGGATGGTACACTCAATTCAAGCCCTGACCGACTCAATCCCCCAACCATATCCCGGCCTGAGCCATTGGTGCTTACAGACCATAAATAACATTCAGCTCAATAAATAAACACATCTAAGACGGAACTCAGTTCGTGTGGTCGGAAGATGAAGCTACAATATGAAGAAAGCTAGCCTGCTGTCGGTCTATGTAGTCAACATATAAGCTACTATTATTAACTTATAATATTGATGTTACATTATTATGCAGCTGTTCTTTCACGCTATTTATCTCTCTGACGATGTTCGTACTTCGTAGCCCGAGCGGGAGAAACGTTGCTTTTGCGTTTAGTTTTAGTGATTTTTTTCGAAACCTATTGACACGTAAATATGCAAAATGCCAATAGTATTACACGATTTCTTAATCTTTTTTTTTCTTTCTTCAGAAACATTGACTAAACATGACAGCACCCATCCTTTTTAACAATAAATGTTATGAAACAACTTCTACTCATTGGCTGACCCGCTTCTTCTAATCTTTGGATAAAATTGCATAATAATCGTTATCTTCCATGGACACATATTTATGACTCGATGAGAGCAAGGTGAATCGATAGTGATTTTCCACTGCCTTCCTTAGAATTGATATAATATTCTAAGGAGCAATTCCTACAGTTTAAACAACCTAAAAATGAAATGAAAATTCAATTCAAAATTCAAATTACTACAGCTTAAAAAGAGGATTCCTACAATACGTTTGTGTGTCCCCAGCAAGATTCGAACCCGGGACACACCGACTGTAAAGGTACCAGCAAAACCACTGGGGACTCAAAACGGCATACAAAAGCGAAAAATATTGACCATGACCTGATGATTATGTGATTAGAGAGGTTTGTGTACGATCAGTGTCTGTCAAAATTGTCAATTTAGTTGAATTCCCGCGTGGTGTAGCGTAGTGGGATTCAAAGTAAACGAAGTGTCACTTGAGTTTTGTATCAGTACCAAAAGCTTTGATCAAACTTCGACTCAGGTATAAGTTGTTTTCACATAGTGGCATAAATTTTCGGCATAAATTTATAACATTTTTTAAAACTGAAATTTGAGATTTCAAGCTCAAACTGGCTTCAAAAAATTATTTGGTATCATTGTATATTTTTTCGGGTCTGTTATTCAAGACAATATTCAAAAGTAATGTGGCACAAATTAATCCGGTAGCCCTTCACTCTGATATGACTCGGGTCAGATGATGTCATTATTAATGATGATGGGTGTTCTGCCCGAAGGCAGATCCTAACCCGAAGTTCCCTGGACAAGGTGAACCAATAGTGAGTTGCCATTGGCTTCCATCAGATAAAGATCACGTCTTAAGAATGAAACCTACAGTTTAACGTGGGCTCCGAACTACTTGTCTCCCAACCGGGAATCGAACCTGAGATTCCTTGATTACATGGCAGCTAGTGTTACCACTCATCCACAGGGGATATCCGATGTCATTATCAAAATCTAATTAGATAACATTAAAAATTAAGTCAACGGATATCAGTATAATCAAACCTACGGATATCACAGAGTCAATTATATAAAAAAAAAAAACTTGATATAATCGAACAAGTGCCCGAAAATTAAAAAAAAAATTCCGACAGAATATAAATGGTTTACATAATTTTAAAGTATTACGCAGAATTGGGTGAGAAGAGAGTTGTTGACACAATGAATTACCACAAAAGAAACTAAAATTATTAGTAGTAGTTTTGGAATGAAGTTTGACGAAGAAATTAACGGTTCCTCGAATAATTGCTTGTTGTTCGCACTATTGTACGATTA
>JAGDQP010061691.1:0-11999 GCA_022664845.1 Lepisma saccharinum
GCAAAAGAACATCACACAGACAGATTCGAATTGGTGAAACAGAGTCCACCAACTGCTGTTCTTAGAAGGGGACAACCCTTCGTCATGGTCGTTCGATTTCGAGAAAGAGGATTTGACAGTCAAAGAGATGGAATTAGGCTGGTGTTTAACTTTGGTAAGTTCATCCGTTTCAATGTTATGTTTGATTTATAAGTTGAAATGTATCCATGGGCGGATTTAGAAGAGAGACCCTGGGGTGGGGGCAATTACTTAAAAAGCTATCGTTTAGAATAGAACATTTAAAGTGATTCTAGAATGACTGGGGGGGGGGGCAATGCCCCCCATAAATCTACCCATCAATATACACAGAAGTGTCGGTTACTTGATTGGTTGAAAATCAAAACCAGCAGGTCCTTTGTTTGACATAGAGACACAAAATCACACAATAATCAGCAAGAGTATACGGATATTATAGTTTATCGTTCACGGTACAGCAGAATCTGGTATTTTGAGTTTGGTGTCGAAACTCACAAGGGTCACGGTTCTCAAACACACAAATCCTATTCACACCTAATATATCGCAAGCAACATAACGAGATATGTAGATTACCAAAATTTAAGGTGCCATGCTCCAGGGGGAGGGGAGATAGGGGCTCCGGAACTTTCGAATGTCACAAAAATGTATAGAAAGGCAGTAGGGAGGTTCTAAGGGAATATCTTGAAAACGGGAAAAGTAATCAAAATAAAACTTTGAACAACAACTGACCATAAGTAGTAATAAAAACACATAAGCAGTGTTGCCAACGCAGAACAAATTTACAATTTTTAAAATAGCATTATATACCAATTAATGCACAGTGGAAAAGTACTGGCAATCGAAAAGAAAATAGTACAAGTTGGTTGCACAGTGTTGCAACTATGGAAGATATATCACACCAACACGAAGATTGCAATAACATGGTACCAGCGTTCACAATGTTCTTTTGTTTGTTACTAGTGCCTTTTAAATATATCTTACTTGACACGTGGTTCCATTGAGTGGTGACAATGCTTTCACTATTCCCCAGCCCTCGGTAGTGGTTTACGTGCTGATTAGCGTTTTTACTGTTATTCCAGATACCAGCATATTGGCCTGTGTCTCCACATATATTTTCTAACCCGACAACTTTCAGCTCATATATCTTCCATAGTTTACAACACTGCGCAACCAACTTGTACTGTTCTTTTTTCTATTGCCAGCACTTTTCCACTGCGCATTAATTGGTATATAATCCTATTTAAAAAATTGTAACTTTGTTCTGCGTTGGCAACACTGTTTACGGTTTTTATTACTACTTATGGTAAGTTGTTGTTCAAAGTTTTATTTTGATTACTTTTCCCGTTTTCAAGATATTCCCTTAGAACCTCCCTACTGCCTTTCTATACATTTTTGTTACATTCGAAGTTCCGGAGCCCCTAGCTCCCCTCCCCCTGGAGCATGGCACCTTAAATTTTGGTAATCTACATATCTCGTTATGTTGCTTGCGATGTATTAGGTGTGAATAGGATTTGTGTGTTTGAGAACCGTGACCCTTCTTTGTCAGAATACTCCATAATGAAAGTGAAATTATGCAAAAAAAAAAAAAAAAAAATCTCAGTTAATAGATTTAGTACCCCCCTTTGCAAGATTAGCGATAATTCGTTGTCACCTGATATAGGAATGTGGAAAATGTTTAATTAGAAGGAATAGAAGTGCTTGTAGCTTGGGAGTGTTCCATTTACCATTGTTTTTATATCTTAACAGAATTAAACGAAATCTATGTTTTTATACTATAGATAATGTTACATGTTCATAGTACATTGTAATTTCTTGCAGAGGTGACATTGAGAGGTAATACAACCATATAATAACGCCCTGTATGAAGTATGAAAGGCTGACAGAAGATACTCATCAATCGGCTGCTACTAGTAATGTGTTTTCTAACATATTCTGCTCCATTTTGCTCATTATCGAAAACGTTTATTTTTTTTTTTTTTTATTGAGTATTCGTAACTTGAAAATATTAATAGGTTCGATGTGGCTTCATTAGAAATTTACGTAATTCTTTTCGCCTTTGCTTTTAAAGATGACCTGATTTTTTTTTTATTTCTCTGAATTTCAAAACTATAAAAAAATGTTATGGACACCTCCAGAAATTCTTATAGTATTTACAATTTCTGTTGTTGCACGTCTATCTACTTCAGTTTTTCTTTTTGTGTCATAATTTCAACTATTATGAACATAGTTTAATATCCTGAATCATCTATTTGACACTTATTTTTTTTTCCTTTCAGGACCAGCGCCCTCACCGACCAAAGGTACCCAAGCCTTCATTCCAGTTACAGGATCAAAGAATTTCAGCGCTGATAAAGAGGAATGGGATACCAGAGTTATTGGATCTGATTCAACAACATTGACACTGGAGGTAAGCTATGAGTGATTCATAATATACGACTTCGATGGAAAATTACAAATAGCTTCTAAGTATCTTTTGTAATCTCAGATTCACTGTGTGAATGCTAGTATGGTATCTAAGTAAAAGTCCTCTCTACTTTGCTCGAAAGAATGCTCGCCGAGGGTCGTCGTCTCTCCGAAACGTTAGAGTAGACCATAGCTGCCTGTAGGACCCATAAATACAAGTTAAATAATAAAATAAATAAACAAAATTAGTGCTGACACTGTATTACTTCCTATTTCAATAAAAGAAGCCTATCTCAGGATTAGCTTCTGCACTGTCTATTAATAATTTATCGTGCTTTGCCATCGCTATTCTCCTCCAGGATTTAGAACAACGGTTCTGTAGTTTGATACGTAGGTTTAGACTACTCAGGGCGAAAACTGCACTTATTCGCCAATTTTAGCACCGTTTTATTTCTCTTCCATTTACACGCTAAGACGAAATCAGTGAGAACGTTTCTGTGTAAAATTGCAAATATTCAAATCATGTGGAAAGATTGCTTTACACACTGCATTAGCAAGTTGGTGGAACGTAAGAAAAATACCACATGAAGAAGATTTTGAATTACAGTAAATAGCGCAACTCAGCAGCGCTAAGAGGCTTGCAGTACTTATAGTTGCAGTAAACGACCGCTCATCCTGACTGAGGTTTTCTAGAGATTTCCTCAGCTAAACAAGGCGAACTAGAATGTGACCGACTTGCTTCTAATATACTCTCCCTTATATATATACATCAGAGCTAAAACGGATAACAGGGTCAATCGTAGCATTCGGGACACGTTTTGGACTGGTCTATGTTTGGGACCCGGCCCGACCCGGTGACCAGATTTTAACCCGGGCAAAGCAGAGTTTTCTATTTTTTTCCCTTGCCTTTGAACAGTGTTTCTTTCCGGGGTAACCGGAACCGGAAGTTTTACGCCCAGAGCTGATAAATAGGCGAGTGTATCGCTGTCGGAATTTTGAACGAAAGTTGCGTCAAGAACTGTGACGTATATGAGAAAAAAGAGTGTAAAGATACATGCCCGGTCCTAACCTTACCTAACCTCCACGTTCGTATGGTCACTAATTTACGAAAAATGCAAGAAAACAATTATTAATAATACATATATAAAGATATGAAAATAAATTTTGAAAGAAAAAAAAGTGTTACCCCTTCCGGGACTCGAACTTGGTCTTCCGCTTAAGAAGCCGACACCTTAACCACCAGGCCACCGAGTCGACCTTACAAATCGTCTTTCTGAAGTACACGAACAGTTCACGTGTTACGTAACAAGCCAGTAGTGACACGTTATTGACTCAACTTCGTTTAAAATTCCGACAGCGATACACTCTAGATAAATAGGACCCAGAAAATTCACAGTTCATTATAGTCCCCAGAACGGGTCAAGTTTAGGACCGTGTCACCGTGTGGATGGGTCAACTATGTTCGGGACAAGCCGGATCAATGAAAGTGACCTGGTTTTAGCTCTGGTATATTTGTACTTAACACAGTGAAAATATGTGGATAATATAATTCTCTCTATTCCGCTGGTTACCATAAAAATGGCAAGATGGCGAAGAAAAGAGCTTGACTTAGATAAACGTGTAATCGAAGTCGTTCCTATTGTTGAAATCATGATTCATGCCTAATTCGAATTACGTAACTTATGATTTGCAATATTGTTTTGTTTACTAATGATTACAAAACATGTAATTTGAATTTTCGTAGTATTCAAGAAATCTAATATAACTTTTGAAACTCAGATCATTTTGTGCTATTTTTTATAAATTAAATTGTATTATCTTTTGGCCATACTCAGGTCCGAATTCAGCTCCATGCCGCCCATAGGCTGACCTGAAATCTGCCATCCCTTTCCTCTTAAGAAAAAGAAACCAACCTGGAAATGCCTCTAAGAGGAGTGATCCCCAAGTTAAAGAATCAAGCTTATGTAGAAATGATTACCTGCATGATTGTATTTGTTTCCTCCCGGGCCTACATTGTATTACATTTAACTGTTTTCCTTAGAACTTTTAAAGTCCTAAAGCCTTAACTATAAAAAGCGTAACAAATCAAATGCTATGAAAGGATAAATGAAAACCGAGCCGATAAATGATAAATGATATCTTAAGGATTACTCCATTGCATGTAGTGGAAAGGTACAACATTTTTACTTCTGAAAAAGGAAAATAATGAACTAAAAATGTTCCTTGCACTTTCTTAATGTTTAAGAATGATTTTTATGTTTAGGAAGTCCTTCTTCACTAACTTTGTTTTAAAAAAACTTTTCTTCGAGCCTTCTTTCGAGCAAAGTCTTCTATAAAGGTGATGTAATCAATCTTTGCGGCAATCTGAGATTCTATACACAAAATCGACAAAGAGTTCAGTTTGTCTTCATTCATCAGGGTTCTTTTAAATAGTTGTTTACCTCTTTTAAGCAAGAAAACACTTCTTTCAACGCAACAGTTAGTAGCTGGAATCGAGAGGTCGATTCGTAAGGCAATGTCGATATTCGGATACACTTCCTGAAGACAATGATTCTTAGGTAAAGTTGAAATGCCTATCAATGAGCTATCTTCAAAATTTACAACTGATGCTGACGCTACACAGTATATCTGGAAATGACAGCACTCATCGATAAAGTAAACTCCTTGATTATTTGGGTAGCTTTCGATTAGATTTTGACCTTTCGATCTCAAAACTCTTCATCTAGTTTTAATTCTAATTTTTACAATTTGTGTAAGGAAGTTGATTTTTTTTTAGTCATTATATCCTTCAAACCTTCTTTGGAATTCACTTATGAACTACTAATAATAACTAAGAACGTTTTAATTTTAAAAATTTCCCTTCCTTCGTGTTGAACATCTTCAGCTCCACCGTCATCATATTTTGTGTCCCTTTTAGGGCTCCTCTTGAAGTCCTTATCATCATAACTTCTATTTTTAGCAATTTTCAAGACACGTGATTCAAAGTAATCAAAACAATTTCTTTGAGTGGAGAAAAAATGCACAAGAGATGCGTACAGCTGTGTGTAACTATCAATGCTTCTATTGACTGAGATTGAATTGTCTTCGATACTTTATGAAGACGATGTAACACTGTACTCAAAAAGCAAACCATAAAAGCTGTCTGTAATTTTTTCATTTTTTTTTTTTTTCGAAATCCTTTCGCTTCACATCTTGTGGTTGATTTCCTCTGTAGTATCATTTTCTATGGAAGTTAATACTACTAAAATTTCATCCCCCAAATTCCTTATGCTTTGGTAAACATCGTCTCTATCTGACCAATGAGTATCCGAAAGCTTCCTTATCTAAAGCCCCTCTTCCTGTTGCGCCGTCCATGGCAGTTACCTATATTGTCCAATAACACCTAACACACCAAATCAAACATATGCTTGGAGCTAGATTTTATTATTTTTCGGATTTTCTGTGGTTGTCTGGCTACAATACCCCATGGCATGGAATTCACATGAAACAGTACAGTGCTCACATAAATTTCAGAAAGATGGAGTGTTTCTACGGAATACATTGTATTTTCCCGTGTTTTCTAAGTTTTATGGTTTTCCTGAATACAGATGTGCTCGACTATTCCCGATGGATAGCAATTTATTTCGAGTGCTGCAGAATATAAGAAATTCTGCTAATAGCTTTTCTAAAATCATATAAGGGTCCAAGCAGTGGTTCCGCCAGACCCCCACCTCGCAAATCCTCGAGAGCACCTCCCAACTTTATAATTTTTACGGTCAAAAATCGATAGAAACCGTGCAAAACTTCACTTACACTCTCCCAATTTTGACTTTACAAGTCCTAAACTGAAAATCCTAGCGGAATCCCTGGGTCCAAGTGATCACGTACAAAAATACTGCGTTTATTCCCACCACACACTCTGCTTTGTCTATATATCTACGTCATACATAGTGCATTCAATGTCTTTTTTACATGCCTCCAAGTTACCTAGTAAATGCAATAGCCTTATTTATAACAAATCAAGAATGTTTTGATATATGTAATAATGAAAATTTTGCCGATCAGAAAGTAATCTGAAATTGATTTTTGTAATGACAACTACACATATCTTATTATAATAATTATTGCAATTATATCTGATATAAAATTAAATTTTCATTCTCATTTCAGGTTCGGAGCCCTGCTGATGCTCCCGTTGGCCTTTGGGGTCTGAATGTTGAAACCAGAGTCAGAAACGGTTCCGGAAGACCAAGAGTATTCAAATCGCGTGATAATGTCTACCTTCTATTTAACCCGTGGGCAAAAGGTAAGTTATGTGTAAGCGTGCTTCAGTTACCGTCGATGTCAAGTTTATAATTCCTTTCAATAGCGTAGACTCTAATGCTTTTGGTCTCTGTCTTTTTCACTGTGATAAGTATTTGAGAATAAAGACAATTTTTGTCTGTAATTTAAGGATTATTCTGTCACTCGCTCTTCAGAATATCTACCAAAGAGATAAACGCTAACATAGGAGTCAGTTAATGTAGCTTTAGGCTTTCATGATGATTTGCAATAATAAAAGATTTATTTCAGGTTTCACGTCATGGATAAGTCGATGAAACAGTTGTAAGATAATACAATTTTAAATACATTATTCGTTTTGTCTCGCGTCTGGGAGTTTGGGTGGACTGCGCCCCCTTTGTCGTAACCAGCTTCTCTCTGCAAAACTGCACCGCCATGATGTCAATCTCACCCCACCACCCCGGGAAGCTGCGCCCTCATAGGGGAGGTTTGGTCCATTTATTGTAACCTACTCGCGATGGTACACACCTGCATACCAAATTTCGTTTCTCTAGCTTTAGTAGTTTATAAAATGGGTTTTTGGGCACCCATTTTGGATTAAAGTTGGCGACATTTTTAACATTTTCTTATATTGTCGTGACCTAGTCGTGATGGCACACCTTAATATAAAATTTAATTTCTCTAGCTCGAACGGTGTGGAAAATGGGTTTTTGGGCTTCCATTTTTAATCCAAGATGGTGACTTTTTCAAAATGTAATATTTTCTTAAACTACTTGTGATAATACATCTTTTGCCAAAGTTCGTATCTTTAGATCAAACGGTGTGGAAAATGAATTTTTGTGTCCGCCATTTTGGATTCAAGATGGCGTCTTTGGAGACATTTGGTTTCAGTAGCCCTAGCGGTTTATTTTGTATATTCTATACAACAATGGGTTTGGCGGCAATTTTGAATCCAAGATTACGACTTTTTCAAAATGTTGGATTTTTTCCTTTACCTTTTTCTTTTTCTTTACTCTTGATGATACACCTTCATAAGAAATTTGTTATTTCTAGATCCAGTAGTTTGGCCTGGGAATTTTGATCAATCAGTGAGTAACCATGGGGCTATGTGCTGTATTACTCGGTTTGCTTCGCTGAGGGCGCTTCCCCCAGACCCCCGTGGAGGGATGCGTCCCAACTCTTTAGTGTTGGGGGAAGCGCCCCCTTTATCGTAACCAGAATCTCTCTGCGGGACTGCACCGCCATGGAGTCCATCTGCACCTTCCCACGGGGTGCAAAGGCCCCAAAGGGGAGCTTTGCCGCCATTCATTGTAACCTACTCTCGGTCATACATTTCCATACAAAATTTCGTTTCATTAGCTTGAATGGCTTCGAAGTTGTTTTTTTGGATGGACAATTTGGATCCAAGTTGACTTTGGATATATTGTGTAATATTTTCGTAAACTAATAGTGATAATGTACCTTCATGCCAAATTTGGTGTTTCTTGCTGCAGCCCTTAAGGCTGTGTATTCTATACAACAATGGATTCGGGTTCGTTACCTACTTCTGATGATACACCTTCATGTAAAATTTCATTTATCTAGCTCAAACGGCGTGGAAAATGGGTTTTCGGGCGGCCATTTTGAATCCAAGATGGCGACTTTTCCAAAATGTTGTAATATTTTCCTAAACTACTCGTCATAATGCACCTTTATGCCAAATTTCGTATCTCTAGCTAAAACGGTGTGGAAAATGGATTTTCAAATACGCCATTTTGGATCCAAGATGGCTTCTTTGGATATATTGTGTAATATTTTCGTAATCTAATAGTGATAATGTGCCTTCATGCCAAATTTGGTGTTTCTTGCTGCAGCCCTTAAGGCTGTGTATTCTATAGAACAATGGGTTCGGCGGCCATTTTGGATCGAAGACGGCGACTTTTTAAACATTTTGTAATATTTTTTGAAACTACTCGTGATCATGTACCTTTATATCTAATTTCGTGCCTCTATCTCAAACGATGTGGAAAATGCATTTTAAAGGTCCGCCATTTTGTATCCAAGATGGCGTCTTTGGAGACATTGGTAATATTTTCGTAGCATATTAGTGATATTGTACCATCATGCCAAATTTCATTTCTGTACCACTAACATTATAGTCTCTACTCTATATCAGCGCATTCTTTAAACTAATATATGGTGTCGAAACTGTAACGTTTATTATTTTTTTTTTCTTAGAGAACGGACTGCCATTTATCTGTTTAGTGGCAAAATGACCTAATATACCTAATACCTAAGTTTCGGTGTAAAAAGAAGACAGTAAACAACACGTTGTTTTATTGGACAATGTTTCATATACGTCTGTCTTTTGTTTAACTTATTCCACTAGCAAATGGGAATACTTCTTATAGGTAAATGATTATAGATTGAAAGTGACCAACAATGGATCAACGTACAAAGTTATATGGCCCATTGTTTGTTTGATCGCAGCAATTTTCCAGCTTGCGCAGTCATCATAGTTAACGATTTATACAAACAAATGTACTTCTCTGTATTTGTTCTGTCTACTATGTCTTTGCCTGCAAACATTTGGTATTGTTTAAGTTGATTGTACAGTCTTCCTCGAGAATACTGGTTGATATACCCGATTAATTTCAATCTTTATGAATATATCTCATGCTTTTTTTTTTAATCCTTCTTATGCTTTCTCATTTGCCCCCCAAAAAACTTTTATTTTATATTTGCAGGTAATCTGGTACATACCAGAATTGAAAAGAGTGATCTCTTAAATACTTTGTGTTTCAGTCTATTCTGAACCTCCAGATATTACTTGTTATTTTGAGTATTACTTACAAGGGACACCCGCGAACTTGGACAGGAGAAACCAGATGAAAGTTTCTACAGGAACTAATTCCAGGTCGCTGAATCTAGTGGTGATAGTCGTTTTCATGCAAAATCATGCAGTCAAGCAGTAACTGCGCCAGCTCATGGATGATAGGCCAATGTGCTAGAGAAGAGCTGAGAAGAAACGGGAAAATTGAAATGTTGAATGTAGTAAATATGATTAACGATTGAGTCTACTGCACATGGGAATGCCGTATGGGAATCACAGTGTTGCCAACTCAGTGAAAAGAATGTGTGAAAATGGGAATGGAAGAAAGTGGCAAAAGAATGCGAAGTAATGGAATGCATAAAGAACCCGACACAGTTGTCGGGAATGAGGTTTTGTCATGCTATAAAACAGTGTTGCTAACTGCATAA
Source organism: Lepisma saccharinum (assembly GCA_022664845.1). Classification (NCBI taxonomy): domain Eukaryota; kingdom Metazoa; phylum Arthropoda; class Insecta; order Zygentoma; family Lepismatidae; genus Lepisma; species Lepisma saccharinum. The sequence continues at coordinate 9,920 of JAGDQP010061691.1, forward strand.
AGGATAAAAGAGGTAATAAACGTACGTTAGAAGCAAAAGCAAAGATCTGCAATCAGACAAGATAAGCGGGAGTGAATCAGCAGGCACAGAACGAAAGAGTGGTGTTACACATTGCCATGTAATACGCTGCGTCTGGTGACAGGTACCATCGTTGTGTACGGACATGAAGAGTAACAGAGCAGTACCAAGACAAGAAATCATTATTATTAGAACCAAACGAAACATGGAACCGGCGAGGCGACGGTGATACCAGTAAAATGATACAATATGGAAGAACTTGAAACTACACTAGGCTGCTACACTGACCGGAAAATGTGCACGAACCAGTTAATTCTGAAAGTGCAGATGTGGGTTGGCAGGGAAGTGGTCAAAGCACAGAGACAGTGTACAGTGTGTATATTTGACAATCGCTACGGACTCAAAGTCAGCATCACCTCTGTATGGTAACAATTCTATGTCAAATGCGACACTAATGACATTATCAAATGACAATATGACTGAACCGATGTCATACCCTGCCTTTTGCCAACCATGCTGCAACATAAACTTGTAGATCGGTGCTGAAGGTTGATTGTAGATCTCAGAGTGCAACTTGATAATGAATTAACAATCGTGTAAATTCACCTTTTGCCACTTTCTTCCATTCCTATTTTCACACATTATTTTCACTGAGTTGGCAACACTGTGATTCCCATACGGCATTCCCATGTGCTTCTACATATTGTAGACTCAATCGTTGATCATATTTACTACATTCAGCATTTCAATTTTCCCGTTTCTTCTCAGCTCTTCTCTAGCACATTGGCCTATCATCCATGAGCTGGCGCCGTTACTGCTTCACTACGTAATTTCGCATGGAAACGACTATCACCACTGGATTCAGCGACCTGGAATTAGTTCCTGTAGAAACTAGGAACTGGTTTCTCTGGTTTCTCCTGTCCGAGTTCGCGGGTGTCCCTTGTTAGTAGAACATACGTCGATTTAGAGTTGAAGGAAAGAGTTGCATATTCGCCTTTTGTGCACTTTATTTAGGAGGAAATGTTGGTTCAACCGAACATGGTTCAATCAATGGTGGAAAATCTGGTGTTTTTCAGACACCCTGTGCTACTCAGGTAACAGTAGCTTATGGTGAAAGCGCTATGAAGAAATTGACTGTTTTCTTAATGGTATTGGTGGTTCAAGGAAAGACGGAAGACGTGTAGTATGATTTAAAAAAAAAAAAAAAAAACGAGCAGCCAAAAACTCAAAGGATAGATTCAAATATAGACAGAGTACAATCTTGATAGATGACCAAAAACAACTTCGGCGTCCCGTTAAAAGTTCGCAAGTTTCTGGCTAAGAAAGCGATTACGCGATATTTTGGCTCTTTCCAAAATTAAAAAAAAAATGATCTAAAGAGAGAAAGATTTGCTGTAATTTATAACATCGTACGCAACGTGAACACTTTACTGTGATGCATTCCGAAAAACGAAACTTTTTTTTCAAAGATAGTTCGCATCAATAGCACCGCCGTCTCATGATTTCGGGAATAAAATGGTCGCATGTCGTACTTCGTTTTTCACGTTGGTTTGGTTTTGCTACAAAAATCTCCAACTAAGGGACTTCCCTCCTTACCAGTACTTTATAAATTGTGAATTGAATGCATTACTCTATTATAAAGTGGATCATAAATTTGAATGATTTGATAATCCATTTCTTTTTTGACATTTTCGTTGTAATTTTGATTACAGAAGATGAAGTTTTTATGTCAGACGAGACTTTGCTGGAAGAATATGTTCTGAATGATGTTGGAAAGGTGTGGGTCGGTCCCTTTGGCTCATGCAGAGGTCGCCACTGGGTGTTTGGTCAGTTCGACGATGCTGTACTCCCTGCAATAATGATCATGATGGAAAGAACAGGACTGGAACATTCGCAACGACACAATCCTATCAGAATGACCCGAGCCATATCAAAAGTCGTAAGTAGTGCATGGTTTTATAAACAAAGTCTACCAGGTGTATGCATAAGTTTTTGCCGTTTTTTTTGGTAAAAAAAACCGTAATTTTCAAGGAAAATTAATTTTGTTTTATTCAAAATATTG
>JAGDQP010061692.1:0-11999 GCA_022664845.1 Lepisma saccharinum
TTTTTTGTTCATTTTCTTCCACTGTTGTGTTTTCTATACCATATTTTTCTAAATAAAGCACATTTTGGTAGTATGGATGTAATCTCTGTATCGCAATATCTTCGATGATCCAGTTGCCACGTTTATCCTACATGCGAACTTGATAAGCATAGCTGTGAAGTTTTTAACCACTATTCCCGGTCCGTAAAATGGTGTAGTAAATGCTTCTGCAGTGCCGGAACGGAATGACGGATTAAAAACTAAGACTGTCGTTTGGTCGATATTCATGTTACCTATGACGCCTGTCATAAAATTTCTTTTGTCTTTCCTGATCTTTTTGCAAATTCTCAACGACTAGTTGTCGCGCATGTTGCATATCTTTCAGGCGAGTCATATTATCTGAAATATCACAAATCATATCAAATCTGCTATCTGCTATATCTCTGGGCTGGAATCCAAATGCTATGTAATTAGGCGAATATCTCATAGAGGGTCTTATAGACTGGTTCAGGAAAAATACGTACTCAGAAAGGTGTTAATCCCATGATCTATGATCATTTCCTTGCTCATTCATTCTTGTCTTTATTAAATTCTCGATCATGTTATGGGTCGCTTCAATAATTCCAATCGCACTGTGTTGGTACGCTAAACATTTGTATGGAGCTATTCCCATGAGATTACATAATTCTATACAATGGGTGCTTCGAAATGACATATGTCTAACCGTCTTTATAGTTAAAGGAATACCAAAACGAAGTATTATTTGTGTGTATATAAACTTACATATTGTTTTAGCACTCAAATCTGGTACTGCTTGTCATATAAGGTATTGCATATGGCTGAAATTATATGTTTGCTCCCATTATATGACTCAGGATATTTCCCGGACGTATCTAGCTGATATGACGTAAAAGCTGGAGGTACTTCTAAATGTAATAGTTCACCTTGTGGTAGCTGTGCAACTATTTTGTTCCTTTTACACACGTCACATTGCCGAATCCTTTCTGATAAATACTCTTTCATATTCTTAAAGTAATATTTTCGGGACGCAGACAAATAAGTTTCACGGTCACCTATATGATTAGCTGTTCTTGTACAGTGTATAGATTCAAACCAAGAATTTCGCAAATCTTGAGGGACACATAACTGCTTTGTGTTGCGTCGATTGTTATTTTTCGGTGGTGTACGATATAAAATTCCATCAAACATTTTAAAATATTTGGAATCTCTCAAAACTTACCATCTAACTCCTGACTTGGGTTTTCCAGAGTTTTTATAATTTTCTTAATAAATGGATCTTGTCTCTGTGCAGAACGAATATTTAAGTCCTCAAATAGTACTCCAACAAACGCTGAAGGTGTAACTTCTTCTTTTTCTTTTTCCGTTTCTTCTTGTTTTTGTAAATTTTCGGTAACATCAGTCCATGCCTTATCTTTAATTCCGTTGAAGTTCTTTGTTGTCCTCGTTGTTCTTCATTTGTACGTGGATTCAACGGACTTCTTTCTAATTCTTGTTGTGCGTCATCTATAAGCGTAGCTATTTTATGTAGAAAATCCAGTAAGTCATCAGTTTACATTTCTGATTGGTTATCCTCCTGCATATTACGAGTAAATACGTCAAATCAATTGTCCTGTGTGGCGCAATGATGTAGTGTAAATCTGTACTCACCTAGGAAGGTGAAATAGCATGCCAGCTTACCATGTACGTCTGCAGGCGTGTGGGCTTTACTAAATGCAAAGTTGTCAGTAAACAAATCAAAATGTGTACCTAAAAGAATATGGCGGGATGTTTTACATGTGTAGACCGCCGATATAATCTCACGTTCATACGTGTCACGTTTTTTCTCCACGTCTGTACAAAAATCGTGAACAAAAATCTAATGGCCTCCACTGTTTGCCAGTGGGATCAAGTTGAAAAATTTCTCCGGCCAAAAAATTTCGACTAGCATCATACTAAACTCTAATTGGTGCTTTCGGATTATAATGCATCATGGCTAATGAATTTACGAGAGATTTTTTAAGGGCCATAAAACTATCCTGGTGTAACGGTAATCATCTATAACGTTTTCCTTTCTTAGTTAGTTCTATGAGAGGTGTAACTAAATCTGAGTAATTAGGTATTTGGACTCTAGCGAAGTTTCTCAAACCTAAATATTTGCGTAATGATTTCACATCTTTTGGAGGTAAGAAGTTATCAATCGCAGAACGAATCTTCTTAGAGATTTTAATACCATTTTTGTCTACCTTATAACAAAAGACATAATTTTGAAAAGAAAAATTTGCTTTGGATATTGACAAACGAATACCAATTTCTCTGATTTTTATGAAAGCTGTTTTAGTGTTGCCCGGAGCGTAGGAAACACGTCCGAATGAAGAAGGATATCACCTGCGTAGAAGCTAACAATTTCTGGATCTAACTCTTTCGTAAGAGTATTCATAACATGGCTAAGCGAGAACGCGCTGGCTTTTAATCTCATCGGGGTGCGTGTAATATAATAATTTCATAGAGGTGAAATACCTTGACCTACGGTACGAAGTAAGGTGGGGTGGCCAGTCCCACGCTCGACGCCTTTACCTTCCGAACGTGCCCAGGAATACCAAGAACACTCTGGTACTCAATTTGATAGGAGACTGAGTGCACCTCAGAGTGCCAGGCATGGGAAGACTGTGAGAAAACTCTCCAGTGTCCTGGCCGGGATTTGAACCCGGGCAGCCCGATTCCTTGTCAGGCGCGCTACCGCCTGATCCACGGCGACTCATAATTATACAATAATGCATAGTTGAATTTGCCAACGGGGAATTATGCCTGACCAAACTATCGTCTGGTCAGTGACAAGAACTATATATATATATATATATATATTGTTAGAAATTGACCTACCATACAGTATTGTTGTTGCAACTATACATATAAATTAGTTATAACGGAAATACGACATATGTACAGTTACCACAACAATACTGTATAGTAACCTAGGTCAATTTCTAACTATATACAGGATATATATATATATATGTCGTAACTATATAGTATGGTCAGACATAATACCCCCATTGGTAATTCAACTATACATTATTGTACAATTAACTACAATGCTAACGAAGCGTCTTGCTAATTTAACTTGAAACAGGAGTTTTGCCATAAAATATTGTTCACAGTATTGTAATTATAACAATACGGTACACAGATAATGACAATACACGATTAGCGAGACTTGTATTTGCAACCTATAGTATTGCTGTCCCAATTTCAATTATGACAAATAGAATTTTATGGTTACTCCAACCATATTGTTTTATTGGTACCATATTTTATCGTTGTTGTGACCATATGTATTGCTCCATGCTAGGAAATACGGATAGAAGTTTTTTGAAATCTCAACTATCAATTGTTTTCAGTTATAGAGGGAAAGATAATAATTTCTACAGCATATCTGAGAATATAAAGATTTAAGCATTTACTCAGCGATGAAAGACTAGAAATTTACAAAAGTTTACATTAACCAACATGTACTATGGTGGTCAATATAATGTGTACAGGACTTTATTATACACGATTTTTCTCTAAGCCTAGAAGATAGGCAACCTAAGTGCCATAGACTGGGCGATGTGTGATTCCGAGAATGTGCGCGTGAATGATCAAGGGTTGAAATTTTCATTTATTTAACAGAAAACATTATCACATGTCCTGGGTTCTGGAAAGATATTTATGATTTCTTGTAGCATGTAGCAAATAATAAAAAAAAAAACTTGAGAGAGTCGCAGTTCAAACACCAAAATAGGGAATCTAATTTTATGTTCACTTTAGGTTAACTACTTGTTAAAAATAAACTTAAAGGTGGAATTTAAATTGTCCAGTAGAGAAGATCCTTACCGAAAATCGGGAAATGAAAATGAACTTTGAAACCTATGGTTGTTAGGTAATTATTTCTTTCTTAATGAATCGAGTATTCCATAGAACACTACCATTAAACACGAAAGACAAGAGAAAACGTCTTGTTGTATCAGTTCTTAAAAAATGGGGCACAATACTCATGCTTTATGCCTATAATTTCTGATAACATGTTATTTACGATTATCATTTACAAAGATGTTATGTTAGTCGCAAAATACGCAAAACGTGTTGCATGCGAAGTTGCAGTATATGTAATTTATCTCCCCGATCTCTCTCTCCATATATATATATACAACAGACAGAAAATAAGAATGGATCTTTGAACATCATATGGAAAATATCTAGATAAACGAAGCTCTTTCTATTTCCAGAGAAATATTCTTGTGTGTGCGTGCATGCGATAAATATCAATACGAGTACCGGTAAGTTTTCTTCGGAGCAGCCGTATCTTACTTGGTAGAGCGTTGGTTTCGATTTCGGGAGGTCCTCGGTTTGATATCAGCGGCTGACTCTCATGACTTATTTTTTCCCAGTGTTTTCCTCAGCCACATCAGGTATGTACCAGGATGGTAGCTTCAATTTAGTACCTGGACGATTCCCGCAATTTTCACAACCTTATCCCGGAGTGATCCATAGATGACTAAAAGCTATAAATACCCACGGATTGTAATATTTAAACCTGTCGTTCTGTTAATTGGGATATGGCTTCTTAATACCGGGTCAATATGACCGAGATGGATCTAGTGGCCGTAGCTCAGTCGATAGAGCGTTGGTTTAGCAATCGGAAGGTTCTAGGACGGCCGTCTATCCTGAGTTATTCCCGGACTATTTTCCTCAGGATGCGAATAAGTTAATGTTTGGAAATGCGAAAAAATGAGTCCGTGCGTGAATGTGGGCCTCATTGTAGGGTAGACCGGGGCTATTTGAGTATAGTAAGAGAAAAGCCAAAATTTCCCGACGTACTTTAGAGTTGAAATAATTATGCCATAGTACATTATTATAGTACAACATATTAAAGAGTAAAGAACCTGTTAAGTCATGGAAATTCTGAAAATGAATTTAAAATAAAAATGGCAGAATTCGAGACTAGTAATAATCACGGGGCTATTTGGATCGCTCATGGGGCTACTTGGATCTTTCGCTGTATCAACATTGTTTACATTAATCACCTTAGCGTTCATGTATATTTTTAAATTATACCCTTTTCTATATAATTTGTGAAAAACATAACATTAATAAACATTTCACCTCAACTCAACATTGACGTAACCACTATCTGATAAGGAAACATGACAAGCTGGTGGTAGATTGTTGACGAATTCTTCTCTCATACCCTGACCTTTAAAAATAACAAATTGAGATATGTACTGTCCAACTGCTTTGCAAGAGACTATCACAATGACATTTTCGTCTCTTTCGACGCTATTGAGAGCAACCACTTCTTTTTCCCCTTCTTGGAAATGACCTTGTTTGGGTTGTTGTTAAGAGAAACTCCTGTTTCATCCATGTTGTATATAAGCTGTGGTTTTGTGTTGACACTAATCGTCGAAGTAACAGATTTCAACAGTTAAAAAATCACTCACAACTTCCTTATTAATTTCCTCAGCAAGAGCTTTTGAAAGTCCCTCTGACTTTCGTAATGATAAGTTCGGATGTCTTTTCATGAAACTTGAAAAACAATTTTCACCAGCTAATCCTTTGTTTTTCCAAGGATGCGGAATTTGATTTATTATTACATATCGATGCACAGCTTTACGAATCGTTTTAGGGGTGCAGCCTAGTCTTTTTCCCGCGAGAGTCAAAATTCGCAACACGAACTCTTCCTCCTGTTCTTTTGTCAGTACTGTGGGGTGTCCTATGGCTTTCGGTTTTGCACTTTGAACTATTTCATCATTATCACCCAAGGTTAGTCTCAACCTTTCAACCTGCACTTTCCTGCGCAAAGTTTCAAATTTACAATGCAGAGCTGTGAAACTCCACGTAAACTCAAATAACTTTTGTTACACTTTGGATGGCCTTCTCCACGTCTTTATTATTTCATTTGTTGTATTTATGTTTTTATTTGTATGTCCGTAGCATCTAAAAAGAAAATTAAATGTTTTGTTTTACATACATGCATCATATAGTCTAAACCATAAATACAAAATTAAAATCCATAAATTAAATAAATTCACATAAGTTTACACCTGACTCAAAATAGCCCCGTTTTGCACATGCTTACGTAGAAACGTACTACTTTCACACTAGACAGAGGAGAGCACCAAAAATGGAATTTATAACATCCGGACGTTCTGTTTTACGCGTACGGTAATAATTTTACAAATATATGGATTCACACAGGTTCAGCACCTTATATCATACAGCCACTATTTTATATCAGAGCAAAATATGAAGTATTGCAACTCACCTTGCTCAGAATAGTCGCAAATTCACAGCAACTGATAAGAAAGCAGCAGATCAAAGACACACACACCCTTCCCTTTGCCAACGAACTCACATCTGAAGGCAGGTTCAGCATACTGGTGCGCATACTAAATGCGCAGTGGCATTTTTTCTTAAGTTTGACCCAAATACCCCTTGACTCAAATAGCCCCGGTCTACACTATATGTTGCCCAACGTGATATAACAAAACAAAAGATGTCAAAATCATGTTCAAAAGAAATTAATGTAGCGTTGATAAACAACATACACAGTAAAAAAATAGCTGTGTTAATTCAACACAACGCGGCGTTCCAGCGTGACTACCACTTTTGTGTGTTAAATCAACACAACACACGGTGTTGATTTCGGTACTGGGAGAAAAAAACTACGGCTGCAGCTAGATTTGAACATAGGTTGGTCAGTTAGAAGTCGAGCGTCTTACCGACTTCGCTCATACGTCAGACAGAAATAGCATTAGATTGAAACAATATAGAGGGTAAAAAAAATGTTGCTGAACCTCAAACACAACAAAGTTACTCTCACGACTTATGCCATGATTTAATAACTTTTCCATTGATCAATTAGGGATCACAATCCCCATTTATTGAGAATATGTTCCATTTCTATGAAAGCAAGCGCAGCATTTTACATGTTGTTACGATAAGAAAGTAGTAATGATGCTGAAGTGTTTGGCTGTCGCCATCTTGCTTGCTTTCATAGAAATAGAATATTCTCAATGAATGGAAATTCTGGTTCTCAGTTGACAATTATGAAGTGATAAAACCATGGGGTAAGTCGTGCAAGTAACTTAGTTAGTTTTGGGGGTTCAGCAATATATATTTGAACCCATACACTGCTAAAATCTATAGTGTAGTCGTTTAATTCAAATGTTCACTAAATATCGTTTGCATCTAGTGCATTTTTGTCTGACGATTTAGGGAAGTCGGTAAAACGATCGACTTCTAACTGAGCGACCCATGTTCAAATCTCACTGCAGCTGTAGATTTTTTTTCACAGTACCGAAATCAACTCCATGTGTTGTGTTGATGTAACACACAAAAGTGGTAGTCACGCTGGAACACCGCATTGTGTTAAATTAACACAGCTATTTTTTGCAGTGTAGTTCAATAACTTCATCAGATTTGTAAATGTTAATATGATTGGTAAAGGTTATAATAACAAGAATGCAATGATAATCGGAAATAAACCCAGAACTGGAATGGTGAAACTTATGGGCTGATCGCGTGTCTGAAGTAACGAAATACAGCAAACGATGGCCTAACTCGGGGATATTGACTGGACGGCAGACACATTCAACAATGATTAGCAGAATTGATGAGAATGACTATCTTGGGGTAAATTAGTCGATGAGGTGTTGGTTTTGACATCACTTCGATCTATGGTTTATAAACTCAGGACACGCAGTCCTAGGTCTCTGATCTTATAGTTTTCACGATAGAGAACATAATTGACATCGACAAATGCTCATGTAAGTACGACATGTCTCTGCTCTCCATTTTTATTCCCAGTTAGTTCTAGTCGTAGAGATCAGCTCTCTCACTGTCTGTATTTCATTACGATGTATTACTGAATTAGGATAACCGAATTGTTGAGTCGCAAGTTTCAACTGTTATTTGAAACCTGACTTCGATTTATCTACATGTTTCTAACATAGAATTTGATTTCGAGCTGTCCCGGGACAGTCAAACGTAAATTTTAATCCATTCGTAATTATCTATCTATCTATCTATCTATCTATCTATCTATCTATCTATCTATCTATCTATCTATCTATCTATCTATCTATCTATCTATCTATCTATCTATGAGCAGCCTCAACTTCAGTGCGAGCGGTCCCGGGTTCGATTCCCGGTGGGGGCTCAAAAATTTTGGTGCTGACCCAGCATCGTGAGGACAATTGGGGGGCTGCTGTGAATAAAAGACAGTGGCGATCACAGTGAGAGCTTCGGCTGTCCTCTCCCAACCCGTCTGATCAGCGTGGGAGAAGTAGACCAACTCTTCCCTTCGGAGAGAGGCCTCATCCACTAGTGGATTGAATATTGATTTATTTTTTATATATATATATATACAGTGTGTATATATATATATATATATATATATAATATGTATAATAATAATAAATCACACCCATATTCAATCCACTACTGGGCAAGGCCTCTCCCTGGAAGGAGAAGATTGGTCTACTACTCCCACGCTGACCAGACGGGTTGGGAGATGTAAGCCTAAGCCCTCACTGTGACCACCACTATATTTTATTCATAGCAGCTCCCAATTGCATCACGATGCTGGGAAGACACCGTTCCAGACCCCCCCCCATACCACACAGACGGGGGTGGTTATATATATATACACGCCGACCGACCCGCAGGTTTTTCATGTTTTAGCAGGGATGCTATTTTCAGAACAGGCCCTGGTAACTCTCTTCCTAATTTCTTTCCTAGAAGCGTGATTGCTGAGGGATGTCATCACTCAGACATATAACTTGTTTAAACAAATCTTATATGCTAGTAAATATTCAGCTTTTTTAATGATGGAGAAGTTGTAAATACATTCATAACAGGCATATACCGTGATTCCCGCTCCCTCCCCCTTCGTGCAGTTCGTGACTGTCAAGGAGGCTTTTTGAAAGTGTTTCGCGTCGGTTATTATTTTATGTAAATCCACATTAGGTTGCATCTATTCATTGTTTAGAATGAATGTTTTAGAATGAATTGTTTTCCATTTTGTAGAGCACATTAGTTCATCTATGATTTTTCAGCACGATGTTCGTTAGCTTTCAGAATTACATTGATCAACTTAAATATTTAAATGAATTATTGATGTAGTTTTGTAACAAAACAACTAAGGTTCTACAGAATACAACAATTATAAAAGAATTAATCATATTTTCCGTTACAAATAATTTCCACTCACCTACCGAGCAGCTGCAGCACAATACGTGTAGTGTTGGCTTAACAAATGGAAGGTTTTGAGAATAATCCAAGATCCACCCATCCTGACAGAATTTTCCATGGATTTTCCTCAACACACCAGTCAATTTCCGGAATGGTACCTTCAAATTAGACCCTGTCCTATTCCTTATAATATCCTCTACCCTACTCTATCCGGCCTGAACCAAACTTGCAAAAGGGCCATAAAGAACTTCAAATTCTCAGTTTCACTAGTCCAATGCTGAATCATACTTTCAATTATATCCAGAGGTAATACTTTTCTCCAAAAGTAGATAATGTTTTAAAGTGTAAGTGTTCTGATATCTACGGTCTACGGCCATCACAGGTCTAATCTATAAAATACATCGTCGAGCACAAATTCAGATAAAAAGAGAAGATGAGGCGAGAGCGGACATGGGTTCTATTATAGGCATGGTGATTTTATTTTCTCAGTCAAAATTCTTGACAGCTGTTACCGAAATCTAAAGTCCCCCCTCCATTCTTTATTTGCAGATAGATGGAGTGTCAACCAAAGAAAAAATATTCAGGCCTAAACATATCTTAAAGAATTAGTTTTATTAAAAACTACTTCCTCTTTGAAAATTAACAAATAGCACCAATTTTAGTTGAATTATCCGGGTGCTGCTATGAGATTTCTTATCATAACTTACTTACTATGAGATTTCTTAAGATGAAATAACTTTGATTTAAGCTATTTTAACTAAGCTGTTATTAATTAGTTCGTCATTGATTATAAAGGATCAACCGCGCTACAGTGAAACAAATATAAAATTTACTTCAAATGTCCATATTAACTTAAACTATATCGCACTTTTTGATGAAATTCGGGACTTTTAATATTTTTCTCCGGCAATAACCCTCATATTCCGGACTTCCCTGGAAACAGATAACAACACACAATACATCTTGTCTCAACAACACGATTGAAAGGAATTATCATTTTGCCCCACTCATAAGCAACAGTCGGGACACGCACAGAAGGGGAGAGAGAGAGTGTGTGTGTGTGAGTGAGTGGGGATGAAGGTTGGCAACACCATAACCGCCTTCCACTCTCTGCGCAAGTCAAGCCTTAGCTTTCTTCCTCCCCCGTTTCAACCTTTCGTACTACTCTTTCGTAAATAAAAGTATAGAATTATATTTCTGAACTCTGCATCATCTCACTAGGCTAGTCCAGTGGAACGGTGTCAGACTTCTAAATATTACAACTGGGCAACAGAGGTTCAAACTCCGTTCTTACCAAAGACCTTTCTATAAGGCAAAATGAACAATAAAATAGTAACTTCTGTTTGTAAACGTCGAATACTAATGAATGTGCAAACACCAAAGGGAATTGCCTACGGTGAGACATTTACTGTCTTTGTAGAAAAAGAAGAAGAAAACGATTAAGGAATATTGGTTGGAAAATGCAATACAGAGTATGTGGGTGTTAAGAGCAAAATTACCAACAAATCACTGACATGAAGCGTTCATTTTCTTATTCTTTTTTAACACAGAGCAACTGTAACATCTGTCCCGGAGGTTTTTGCAACTGTAATGTGTGGTGCAGTGGATCCATCTTGACTTTCAATTCGGGCGGTTCGGGTTCGATTCCCACCCAGTGCGGTACTTCTTCGACTAAAATGATAGCTTCAGCTGTTTATATAACTCAGAGATTCTTCTCGAGTTGGATAGAGAAGAAGCATCACTAGCTAGAATCAGAAAGTACACAGTGTGTTTGCGTTTGTTCTTAGCATAATAATAAATCAATGTTTTCATTGATTTTTCTCTATCGTTATACCGCCCATACAATTAATTTTATCTTATCTTTATCTCTATCGTTATCTTTCTTTTCATGACTTCGTCTCTTGCTCTTTTCTGTCTTTCTCTCTTACTAATTCCCTCTCCCATACACACTCTCTGTCCTTATGTGAGTGTATGTATGTGTTTATTCTATCTCTGCGAAATATGATAAACATTAATTTATTCGCGTCGTGAAGAAAATGACCCGGTACTAATTCAGTCACGAAAGACGGCCGTCCTAGAGCCTTCCGATTGTTAAGCTAACGCTGTATCACTAGATCCATCTCGCTCATATTAACGCGGCATTAAGAAGCATATCCCAATTAACAGAGCGACAGGTTTACACATTATACTCCGTAAGTTTGAATCTTATTTATAACTTTTAGTCATCTATGGATCACTCCGGGATAAGGATGTGCGAAATGCGGTAGGGAATTGGCCAAGTCCTAAATTGAAGGTACCATCCCGGTACATGCCTGATGTGGCTGAGGAAAATACTGAGAAAACCTTTAGCCATGAGAGTCAGCCGCTGGTATCAAACCGAGGACCTCCCGAATATGAAACCAAGAAAGGTATGGCCGCTCCGAAGACATTTATCACATGCACGCATACACAAAAATATTTCTCTGGAAAGAGAAAGATCTTAATTTACCTAGATATTCTCCACATGATTCTCAAAGATCTATTCTTTTATCTGTATCTGTTGAATTATATATATATCTGGTGTAGTAAAAAGTAATCCATTATTTTTGCATGACATTGAAGGCTTGACTTACCATAGTTAGAATGATCCGATTTAGGTCACATATGCGCCGTTTTGTTCGATAACGTGTTGCCATTTGGAAGGTAATATCATGATGCCTCTCTCATAGAAGCCCTTGTCCCTATTGGCAAAAAATTGAGACAGTCGATTTTCACAAGCCTCTCTTGAAGCGAATTTTTCACCAGCAAAC
>JAGDQP010061694.1:0-11999 GCA_022664845.1 Lepisma saccharinum
GAATTTGAAGGCAGGAGTTGCAAAATTGAACCCCCTTTACAACATTTTAACATTTTAGCGTATTCTTAAATGATCATTGTTTTTAATGAAATATGACTTTTTTAAAAAAATAAATGATTCCTAATTGGATTTTGAGCGGCCATTTTGGATCCAAGATGGCGACTTTAAAAAATATTATAATATATACCTAAACTACTTTTGATGATACACCTTTATGACAAATTTCATTTATCTAGCTTAAACGGTATGAAAAATGGATTTTTGGGCTCTGCCATTTTGGATCTAAGTTGGCGTCTTTGGAAACATTTTGTAATATTTTCTTAACCTACTATGTTCGTTCGTATCTAATTTGGTGTTTCTAGCTCCAGCGGTTTAGGCTCTGCACTCTATACAATAATAGGTTTGGCGGCCATTTTGGATCCAAGATGGCGACTTTTTGAACATGTGATATTTTCCTTAACTGCTTGTGATAATACACCATTATGCCAAATTTCGTAGCTCTAGCCCAAACGGTGTAGAAAATGGATTTTTGGGCTCCGCCATTTTGAAACAATTGAATAACAAAAAGGGGCGATTTTGGCAGCTATTTTTATATATATATTGAAGAAAATACATTTGATTGTAACTTAAAATAAGTTTGACAGCGGAACAACACGGAACAACGTAACTTTTTCAAAATAACATATCGTATTTTAAAGATTTCAATTAATACAAACCACTAACAATTATTGTTTCACTAATAATTTCTATCCGAAAAATATTATTTCGTTTTTTTTTTGTTTTTTTGTTTTTTTTTTTTGGTGATATTCTACGTACCTTTAGACGTTGATTCAATTTTATTTGGTTATGATCTGCTTCAATCTAATTTTTTTATACAACTTTCAACACGTGTGTCGTTTACTGCTTCAGGAACACAATCGATGCCAGTCGAACAAAGGTAGCTTTGCGACTCCTATTCTGGGACAGGTAAAAGGAAATAAACAGTTTCATAAGTAATTTCTGGCCATTACAGACGTACAGTAACCAACTCAACATGAAAAAATCCCTAACTATTTACTTTTTTTGTACTTTTGGCCAGCTTTTTTGGAATCTGCCGCACTGTGTAACGTCCTCAAAGGAATACGTCGAATTAACAGTAACCCTGTATATACTATAGATAGATAGATTTAAACATTGTAAACATCATATATTTTCCGCAATGTTACCTCGGGCAAATCCACCTTTGTACATTCCCTTAGGCATAACTTCAAAAATCTTCAACGAATTCCCATAAACTCAAAGATTATGGAAAATATCAATTCGTATAGCTGTTTAACGTTGAAAGTTGATTTAAAAAAATAGATTTCTGACCTTTGGTCCTGTGATAGTTCACTAAATAATAATAATAATGACGTACGTCTATACTCAATCAAGAAATGTAATCATATCTTCGGCAAGGTGTTCCCTGTGGGTTAGTACTTTCGTAGTAACGCTTGCTGCCTTGTAATAATGAGATCCCGGGTTCTATTCCTGGTGGGAACATAAGTGGTTGGTCCAGAGCCCACGTTAAACTGTAGGTCTAGTCCTTAGGACGTCATCTTCATCCGTTGGAAGTCAATGGCAAACCACCATCGCTTCTCCATGCCGTTTGTCACTATGTCACTTGTAAATGGCAATTAGTCTTGTAAGTGATTAGACAATAAATAATACCAAATCAAATGAAATAAGTTAGTGTTTCTAATTAGCATTATTTCGGTACGGTGCTGTTGTAAAAATAACACGCAAGTTTTGGAACAAACTATAATCCATTATGGAGAAAGAAAAGATTGCATACGATAGTGTGCACAATGTAAATTTCAAGAGGTAAACTACCCGATTTGAACATATCCCGAGTACAGCTTCTCTTAGGGACTTCACAGTCTAGTGGTTAGAGCATTGGACTCATGTCCGCGTGGTCCCGGTTTCAATTTTCGGCTGGAGCACCCCACTTTCTGGCGTCCACCCAGCGTCGTGAGACAAACTGGGGAGTGGGGAGTCACGTGAATAAAGACGTGACGACCACGTGGTCTAAAAAGCCCCTGATACGCCTGTTCGTGGTAAAGGTGACGCGCAGTGCTGACCACATGGGCGTCATTCAGGTGAACGCAGTTCCACCAACTGCGGACAGATGGCGTTGGGGCAGGCTTAGGACCTTTCGGTCTGTAACGCCAGTGGTGATTATTTATTTGGCATTATTCTTACAGCTTCTCTTCAGTCAAGTTGTCTTCATTGTGTCCATTTGCAAAGTACAGAATGTATGTGTCACAGTTCAAAAAGAAAACTGGGTTTTATTTTCAGGGAAAATATGAAAAATTCCTTCCAAACGCTGTTTAAAATATGCAAGAATTTAAATTACTAGTCACCGTTGATATAAAAATTTGAACTGACATGCCTTTGAGATCGTGCTCACTTGAGTCAGCGTAGTCGTGTATTATCTTTCTAGCAACGTTGTGACATAAAGTATGGCAATCTTCAATGATTCAACACTGTTATAAGAGATTTATACTACTATTGCTTGAAATCGGACATTTGAATCACACTAACCCAAGTTGAAGTCCTCGGACTTGTAATTTATCTGTTATCAAGCAAGAGTAAAAGTCTGCAAATTCGCGAATGTTGTTTACATGGAAAAACTCAAGAATTTTAGTAGTACCTTCTGTTCTTTAGAGAACTTTGAATTCTAAGAGTTCAAAGGCTCGGAGATTTTCTAGCACTTGTCACTTTGCAGTGAAACAACCACAAATGGCCTCTTCCTGAGGTATAGTGGAGAAAATGTAATGTTTCTCAGGGGAGTTAATTAATATTGTCCTTACGTTTAGTGTGACAAATATAGCGAGCATCAACCCCTCAGGAAAGAAGGATTGGGCTGGGAGTAATCGCAGTAAGTTTTGTATTAGTCCCCAATGCCCTATTCTGTGACATGAAAAATGTTGATTCAGCCACTTTACGGCTACGTGAACTGACTTCTAGCCTTTTGAATTTTTTATTGACTGCTGAAAGTAAACCAAATACAAAATACTATAGAAAAGAAGGGAAGAAAGAGAGAGAGAGAGAGAAGGAGCTTGCATAATACTTCCATTTTCGCTTTTATTTTGTGATTGAATAAAGTTTTATGTCATCAAACAAATTAGTTTGAGAAATCTGAAGACCTTAGCTCCTTCCGCCTTATATTAGGAAGTCTTTTTTTAAAGTGTGATTTAGTATGTCTGGCGTCAACGTTGTTTCTTTTGCGTGTGTGTGCTTTTTGTAAACTAGACTTCTAAATTAATGTAGTATTTAAGAAATTTACATGTATAGACAGTAAATAAATACCAATACTAGTACTGTATGTTTTAATGATATAATAATCATAATATTCAGATGTTCAGAGATAGAAAATAATTTCGATTAATACATTTTTCTCGGCTCTAAATGCCGGCTTATCTTTATAGGGAGAAAGTTCGTGCTCCTTGAAAACAAACTGCTCTCTGCTTTTGTGTCGTAATTGTTATACAGGGTGTTTCAAAATGATTTGAACGATTTCAAATTGTTCTAAATATTTCAGAAATTGTCAAAACAAAATGAAACTTCACACATACGTAAAGGAACTGTCTAGGTTTAATTACCAGTGGTTAACATGCAACTGGCTAGTCACAGATGCTTAAAGTGAGCATCTGGATTACTCTGCAAATATCAGCGCGGTAATCTAGCAGCATGTTCTCACCAATAGTTTGCACATCTGGGCGAATGCGATCTTATAATTCACATACATCTTGGGGGAATGGCTGCATGGTGGTTTATAGATAGTGTCCTACACACACACACACACACACACACACACACACACACACACACACACATATATATATATATATATATATATATATATATATAAATCACAGGGTGTGATATCGATGACCTTGGGGTCCACTGTAAAACTTTTCCTTACAACTGGAAGTTATTTTAACAACTAGTCCGCCTGCCTCTGGCGGTAAAATTATGAACTCTTGGACCTGTTCTTAAGTAACCTTGAGGATGTGTTTCAATGTAGTTCACCTGATATTCGATCGCTGGTAATGTGTTCCTCATCGAATGTGTTATCGTTCAAATCGTTTTGAATCACCCTGCATATAAGCAGCGTATGTCTGTGTCTATTCGTTTGTATGTCCACAACGTTATCGGATACCAAAAACAAACCAGCTTTCTTCTATTCAGAATAGTAGTATCTCTCTTTTCGTATGATTTGTTACTGCTTGCGAGTCCTCAATGGGAAGGTGGAATAAGTTCTAACTCTGATCATAAAAGCCCTGTAGCTCTATGGGGGTAAGATAGATAATATACTTTTCTGGTGATTGCCTAGTGTAACTGCTTATTGATGTTGCAACCATAAAAATTAAATATCAAATTAGATAATATCTGACTAGTCTTGGCAATGAAATTACCTAACACTGCCTCCTGTCTTTTAGTTGTTTTTTTTTTCTTTCAGATCGAAGTAAATTGGACATTCTTAAACACATTAGTTTTGTTTTCTCTCCAACTATATTTTATTTGTTTACTTGGTGAGATGTCAACAAATTACGTGCACTTTTTCCTTTGTAAAGCTTCTGTGGTAATCATACCTGATCAGTAAGCTGTGGAGTGCTTAGGTGTGACATGCGTAAATGCATCCTGTTTCTTGAATATATAGCGGATCATTGAGAAGAGTCGTGGGAATGTGCTGTTTTGTCCGGCAAATTTCCGATAAAGCTAGTATGTTCAGCAGCAAAATTTGTCGTGTCAGGAATAAGCTGCTGGGGCGGCATGTAAATGCTTGACCTCGTGCTTCTTGTATCAAGCTTGTTTTGCAGGCCAAGGGGCGTTGAGGCATTGTCAAGGTTATACGTATTTGCTGGGGTCATCGATCGCTATTGGGTGTGCCGGAGTTGCATACCAGCAGCTGACTGCGATTGACATAATGTTGAAGGTGCATACATATGTGGTGACAGTTTGAAAATATGGACCCAAGAATGCATTGTTATGTTTAAAGAATATAATGCTAACATTTAACGTGTAATTATATAAGTTATGTTGCTTACAGTTTGACCTGTTTTGGCCTATCTTCCTCGGTACATGAATACTCCTACACACACAAACAATGATTGTTTGTAAGCGGAAAAATAAATCTGAACATTTACCAAACAGAATAAATACACAGTAAGACTATTGAAACATAAATGTGACTGTAAAACTGCGCATGTCCAGAGAAGGTCTTAAGGTTAATGTAAAGCAACGATCTCCAACAGAAGATGGCAGCACTACCTCAGAATATGTCTAATTTATTTTTATCGTTGCACGAATTTTCAATGCAGCTCCTACCAATTCAAACCTAAAGAGTTAGAACTTTTAGGGAAGAAAGTTCCTCAACAATTCAAGAGTTCCATCAATGCCGATTTTTTATTTTCGTTTTTGTTCATTGTTGAAAGAGCTTCATTGTTATAGGTTTGATATTCACAACAACAATCAAGCGATTTCAACAATGAAGAAAAACGTAAATAAAAAAATCGGCATTGATCGGACTCTTGAACTGGTTATGCACTTTCCTCCGTAAAAGTTAGAACGTTCTAGGCTTGAATTTGTAGAAGCAGCATTGAAATTTCGTGCAACAGTAAAAATACATTAGACATATGCGGACGCAGTGCTGCCATCTTTTGTTGGAGATCGTTAAGCACTTCTTTAATTTACCAACCCGGATAAATATACCAGCGCTACTTGTATTTAACATTTTATTTCGAGACGGGGGGAAAATTAATAGAACTAATCTTTTGCTTTTCTTAATTTATTGAACTTATTTATGGCTTTGAGACATCTCAGACTCAGGCCTTGCTTTTTTTTTTAAATCTTACTTGTTTTTCAAAGATGAAAATTAGAATTGCAGATATATCTTATCTTGTAAATATACCTTTGTATGCTTTAGTAGTTAATATGAAATTTAATTCTGACTATTGCATTGTTGAAATCTTACGTAATTAGCTTTAATCAAGATATCAGGCTAAAGAATCATAAAATTAGAACGATGTGGTAATCGACAAGTTATACAGGGTGGTGCAAAAAAGGTAACCGAAACCACAAACTACCAAGGTTTCGGTTACCTTTTTTTCTACACCACCCTGTACAATATCATAGAAAAGAAGTAGGTATGTGGGATTCATATTTTACCATCGTGATTTTTTTTTAATCTGCTCCTTCCCAAGAACTGGGAGGCAAAGAACCGCCCCTCTAAACCCAACCCTGGGTTCGCCACTGCCTCAGGGTACAGTTTTTGCAGTGTAAGTACCGTCATATATTCCTTCCTTTTCAAAATTATTACAAATTGTTGTAATTGCCTATTTTCCGTAGCGAGGACCACATATTTGTGAATTTTACTTTAGTTTTTACTGTTAAGCTATTTGAATAGGAAAAACTAACTTAGTAGCTTTTAATTGCCACAAGTTATTTAAATTAAAGATAGATTTAAATGAAAATATCAACAAAAAATACTTTTTTTGAAGAAAAAAAATCGTGATTTTTTTTTTCAACCCTGGCAAGCGCATCATTTATAATATGTTTCATCGTTGTTTTCAAATTATTGCTAAGTATCATTCACATTTCATTATTGATTATCGTCGAGAGCACTCCCACATATAGATTTACATATAATTATAAGTGGTGAATATATTGTATAATACAAGTACTGGTTGTATGATTACTGGGAGTATTTAAAATTCTCATTTGGACGTGTCTTCCCCGAATACTATTAAGAACTTTTCATAAAGAGATTATTCTGGACAACGACGACTAATGCCAGTTATACACGACAGTAATTTTAATAGTGATTGCAATTCACGCAAGTGTCGATGTTTTATTTTCTCACCAATCTTATAAAATAATTGAAAATGTTTTCTTTGTTGGTTCAATGCTAAAAAAAAAAAAATCGAAACGTAGTTTGTAAATTATTACCTGGATCCGGTTTTAATGTTAGTCTCGTTATTTGTATGCACGATGCGTGTTGTGATTCCCTTCGTTCTTTGATAAAAATTGTAAAGCTATTAAAGTGGAGAGGTAATCATCACACGTAGTTAATGGGTTGTGATCGTACTTACTCTCTAATGTATGACGGCGTGGTGAATCGATGGCTGAAGTGATGGAACCTGATTAAAATGTTTCAGGTTCTTAACCGCTGCATGTTGATTACGCCTCCATGGATATATACAGTGTGTTTTAAAATTACCAAGACAAACTTCGAGAGCTGGTTCCTCACATCAAAACAAGACAAAAGTTCCTCTGACAAATTTTCGAATTATGCATAATTTCGGACCTACAGAATGTCGAAAGCATGGGAAAATGACCTTTAGAGATGCATATTTTTAACACCACGAACAGTAGAGCTGATGTGGTATGGTGCCGTCAAAGACTAAATCTGTACTATCCAAAAATTACTATTCCAAAATTGTCCAACGAGTACGCAATGGACTCCCCCCCCAAAAGAAGTAGAGGATTCCCAGAAATTCTCTGAGGTAAAGTTTTATTGAGATGAACATGAATGGGACGGCTTTCGATCAGGAAACAATAATTCTTTTGCGCCAAGTCGACATTTCAAGTAGATTCCATCTGCAGAACGATTTTTTTAACGCGTGGTTGCATAACAATCAGGAGCAAGCATTGTATCCTTTCATCGAAAGTTTTGTTTATTTGTTATCGAAGAGATTGAATATCATTTCCAGTCGGATGCCTGGGATGACGTATACAATCTTGACTCACACGGCGGAGATGTATATTTGCTACTGGCCCGCAGGGCCAATGGTGTTCAATTTCCTGTTCATACCAAAATTATACCAAGATAATTTCCCTAAATTTACATGAAAATACTAACAATATTAACTTAGGAACTTTTGCGAAACTATCTAAATAATTATGAATAATCACAATCATTCTTTTTTCGTGAGTGTAGTTTTCTGACTCACACGGAAAGTAGTTTAATTCATGTTCATTTCGACCTACCTCTACTTCAAAAATATCCGGGAATCCTTTGAGGAATCCCATGCGCACCTTTCACACTTTTGGAATATGAATTTTTAAATAGAGCATGTTTAAAGTCTTTGACGATACCATACCGCATCAAATTTACTGTTTGTGGTGTTAAAAATACGAAGCAGTAAAAATATCTCACGCTTTCGGAAGCCTATAGCTTCGAAACTATGCACGTTTCGAAAACTTGCCAGAGGAACTTTCGTCTTGTTTTGATATGAGGTGTCATCACCTCCCGGAGTTTGTCGGTGTAATTTTAAAACACGATGTATAATTATATCGTATATACTGTGTGTTTCTGAATGTATGTGTGTATCCGGCATGAGCCATAGTTGCCTAAAGACCATAAATAAAATACAAAATGTATACAGTGTGTCCCTGAAATGTAAAATAATTTGTAGTTTTGGACCTACAGGCACTCAGTTACAGCAGCGTCATCACAAATGAGGTCATATCTTGATAAATAATTACGTAAGTAGTGTCGGGTTAGCAAATCACAATCGAAGTAGTACGCGATACATTCATTTGAATGATTGATAAATGCTGTTTACGGTGGATTTATATGCTTGGCCTCTTAAACCATATTTATTCCTTGACATTTCGACATACATTTTAACTTCGAGCCTGAGAAAATTATTACAATGATAGGATATAATGAAATTTGCTTTAGAGAATTCGTTTCTGAGATATTGTCTTGTACGTATTTTTGTAACACCTTGTATATTCGAGCAGATGAAATATCTCGAAATTCTATTGTTACTAAAATTCTGTGCCTTGCCATACCTTTTTACTTAAAATCTCCCTAAAACGTTAATTCCAGTTGTCATATTGAACTACTTTGTGGTTTCGTGAATCAATTTTCATGTGTGTGTTGGGTTTCTCAAATTGTAGTTGTGGATTTATGAATTGGACATGTTTGGTTTACAAGAATAAATAAAAGTATAACAGAAAGAAAGATAAACTTGTAGATCCACCTGATTGCAACTTCTTTCGTAATTTCAGCTTCCTTAGAACTATGAAAATAATCAACTTTTAGTTTCTTTCTTCATTTCTTTTTCTGCCAACTTTGTGGAGAAGCTGAGTTGCTTGAACAAACATTAAATGCAGTTTGTCTCCAGACGGACGATTGCTCCAGGGACAATATGAAAGTTTTGAAATTGTTTCTCATAAAACTGTTGTAAATGTTTCGAGATAAGGTCCTAAAACAGTTTCGTATCTTTCTTTGCCTGGAAATTAACTGTGGATTATACCAAGAAAATTTATCGAGAGCGCAGTAGCATCTTCATCTATAAAAGAAGAAATTTAAAGAGTGTTATGATACAGAGTTGGACTCAGGAAGCCTCTCTGTATTTTTTCGCATTAAGGGAATAATAACTTTCTGTTGTAAATATAAACATACATCAATACTCATAGTTACATTTGTTTGGTAAGTTGTTCTTTCGTAATGGCGTACTGTAATGTGTACTAACATTATATCGTAAGAATGCAAATGCTGTTCTACGTAAAATTTTCTTTCGTGTGTCTTATTTTTATTTTTATTTTACAACGCTAGTAATTACCGAGTTCGTATTTTTCATCATCCGCGAAGTATTATGTAAATATTTGCATTGGATCAACTCGTGCACAAGTTCTTTTTAAAATTTAGAGTATAGAACAAGTGTCTTTGGAACTATATTTTATTGATGTACATTGTTTATCTTTTTTCATTATCTCGTCCAGCACTGGTATGGATTGGTTCAATGATTCATTTAATCATCGAGGATTGTATTGTCAAAGCACTTTCTCGTTGCTTCGCGTTCCTGTTTTCGGATTTCCAACAGCTTGAACCACTTTTTTTTTTTTTCTCAACTAAAGTTCAAATATGAAAAATGCGAAAACTACGTCTGATCTGTTCGAAAATACGCAAAAATCCGATTTGAAATAGGGATATGATTGGCGGAACCTTGCCGATGAAATAGAATCTGTGTAAAGTGTGTCAGGATCGTTAATATTCAGAAGCTCTACAACCTTGAATATATATGCCATTATAGGATTTCCATTGAACAGTACCGCTATCACAAATATTTGCATTGTTTCAAATGCTAACTTTGGTCATACACAATTCACCTGTTAGAATGATCCACGTTGTGTAAAATGCGCTGGGACCCACCTTACCTCCAAGTGTGAAAAGAAGACTAGAGACACCCCTGCCACTTGTGCAAACTGCAGCCAGGCTCATCCGGCCAACTACAAAGGCTCTCAAATATACAAGAAGTACAGAGCTAGTCTCACTTCAGCCAATCAAAAACCAAAGACCGATCTCAAGAAACCCGGTACCTATCCGTCTTCTACCTCGTCGGTTCCGGAACGGCAGCCGGCAGTCCAGACATCATCAACTTCAGATACACCGGGACAATTATCCAGCCAGCGGACTACCATCTCTGTACCTGCATCGCTTCAAGACATTGGCCCTCAGCTTCAATCACTACATTTTGAGGCAACAAAGGAAACTCTTACCAGGGGCTTTATTCAGCTCCAAGCTGCCCAAAATATTCCAACATTAATTTTAACATTTATTGACATCATCATGCATGTACTTCAGACCTGCAACAAATAGGCTGCATTTAGCTGTTTCAATTCAGAAATTCATAATTAAAATAGGAATCAATCACCATCATCTGTGATTCAAGTTTCACTCAACGGAAGGCAGTTCATCTGACATCTCCACCTCAACACCTTGAGCCACCACATATTTTTCTACATCTTCGATCCAACGGGGTCGCGACAGTTGCGCCCCAACATCACCGATACGTCTCACATCACCCCAAACTTCACTTCAAATTGAAGGCATGGGTTCCTCAAGAGCCCGAAACTTCAGCATTGAAATCCGTCATGACCATCCCTCCCTTCCCCTGGAAATCTTGGGTTAGATACTTGTGTAGAAATGTTGAAGAACTTCTTGTGTCTTCTTTCTGAAGAACTGAGCAGATTTAATAGAAAGCAGTAGGCAAGCTCTGTGGTGAAATACAGTCCGATTTTTTTTCTTCAGATTTATAGTCCTATCTGTTCCCATTGTTTCGTCCGCGCGTTGTTGTAACAGCTGAGAATCGCGGTTAGAAGACACTAATATAAAACTTGATTGCCATTTTGGTTAATGTATTACGATTGTAGGTTTTGAATGAATTTAAGTGAATACTGCACACAGAAAAAAGTCACTGAACGTTCAGTTGCAGGCAGTCAAACGTATAGTTCCAGATGAACCTGCCGAACGTTCGGCTATGACAACTGAACGTATTAAGTTAAAGGTATTTAGTGAACGGAACAATACGTTCAGTAAGCAGTGTACCTTCTGTTGAACGTAGGACATTTTACTAGTCCTTTTATGTTACGTAAACAGTTTCTGGAGTAAAGACATTTATGTAGACTTTAATTATTCGAAACGTGGAAATTGTATTAATTGATCCTGTGTTAGAATAGAGCTATGAAGAAAACTGATTCGTGATTTTACAGAAGTGAGACACCTCGAGAGTATCATAATGACGTTTACTTTACTGTTCGGGGCGACGACATTTCTCAAACAAACTGGCTGCCACTTTCCAAGACATTCAGTGAATATACTTTCAACTGGATATATTGCTGCAGCAACTATAACCGCCCAGTTACGTTCTCCTCATTACGCATTTGGTGCCTGTTACTGTTAATGTTTAGTAACAGTTTGCATAATACATAGTAACTGGCATCAGACATGTTTTGTTGGAGTTAAACTAAACATCGTTTAGTTCTTGGCACTATATTGTTCAGTATCTGTTACTCTAGGTTTAGTTGCGTTAACCAGAACCCTTTTTACCATTTGTGTTTCGCTGCATGCACCATACAAGTTGGCTCTTGTACAGTTCGTAGTACCAGATGTTTTGTTGACGGTACCAGAAAACTCTTAACTGGACCTGTTTAGTTAAAATTTATGGATCGATTTTTTTGTG
>JAGDQP010061695.1:0-11999 GCA_022664845.1 Lepisma saccharinum
CGTACTTTTCTCTTTAGTTCCATAGGTGTGTCAGCAAGGCACTAAACCACTCTTCTTCTTCTTCGCTTTTTCGACAAAAAATCAATTAAGAAAGCAAAAATAAAAAAGAAAATGTTCGCTATCTATCGCTTTTTTTATGACTTGGTTGTGGCCCAAAGAGCACGTGACTTATTTGTGGCTATTTTAAAAAACCTTTTTATACCGAACCAGCCATTAATGTAATAAAGCAGGTTTAAAAGTAATAAACTGTTTTTTTATTACAACGAAGAACCTTTATAGTAGTCAGTCTGGGCTCAGTCCAGAACCCGGTTTTGGCACCTCATAATTTAAAATTTATTTTGGCAGTACGCGAGTTCCGAGCAAAATTTTTTTTCTCAAATCTGAATTCAGAAACCTTGTATAGGAAGTACATTTATTTATATCTTATACAACTATTATAGAGTGGGCGGAGATATTTCCTCTTGGCGTTGGGGACTCCCTTGTCGAGAGCGTTTCTCTCTTTTCTTTCTCTCTCCCGCTGTGTGTGTGTCTTCGTGTTTAAATGCCTTCACTGCTTTCGATACCTTCGTTTGTATAATTTGGGATTAAACTATAACCCTAAATTTTTGCTATAAATATTTGGCGTGGTTACTGTTTTCTATCATCGCATTACATGGTACTTTTCGATTAAGATCTCATTTCAGTATGACTCCCTAAATCCGCTACTTTAAACATCAGCCAGAAGGTTATATTCTGTCTTATGCTGTAGCATTCTGATGTACCAATGCGACGTGTTATATAATTTTATGTTATGTCTGGGTGAAATAGCATTTGGTCCTGGTGCTTTGGTCTCGAAGCCAGGGTTTCGATTTCTCTTTGCCAGGCCACTGAACCAATGGGTCCTACGCTGGAGCAATGCTCCGCCCTCCTCCCCCAAACCCCCCTTGAGAGCTCCAGTGTTCCTCCAAAACCGTTTCGCTACTTTTAGCAGCAGCAGCAGGCAGGCGAAGCAAGGCAAGGGATGGTTCCACATTGGAGAGGGGGCGGGGGTGGGCTACCACGTGATTGCATATCTCGGGTCTCCAAGATTTGGTCCTGGCTCCTGGATTCTTTCTGCATATAAGGAGGCGGAAGGAGGGGCTGATGGGAGAAGCGACCAGTCGGAGAACCTCCAACCTGCCGGCTTTTGTTTTATTTATGAATAACACCCTCCACGTGGAAAAAAATATTCGTACGGTGTTCAAGGGAAATTCTTCCCCAACATCTGATTGATTGTGCGAGTTTGAGCAGTGATTGTCCAGGGAAAGCAAGGCTGTCGTGGTCACCACTGCCTAGGATATCGAGTTATTCAGTGGGAAAAGAAGTAGCGTGTGGTTTGCAGGCCTCAACCCGCCCGCCGACCGACCGTAAGTACTCTGTGTCGCTTCTTCCTGATGCCGATATGCTGTCATACACCGCCTCCCACACACGCCCCACGCTCCCCGCCTCATGGTATTGGATGGTGGTGGTAATCTGCCGGAAATACTTCACGACTTATTTCTCTGACTGATGTGCACGAGAGGCACCTGGTCTCTTTTTTTAAATTTATTTTTTAAGTGTAATTCTAGCAGGATACATGGCTGAAGTTTATTTTACTAGTAATCGTCCTGTGGTGAAGCTCTTATCCACATACAGCCTTTTGTACGGCCAAGATTGTAAAGCCAAGATGATGATCTTGGCTCTTAAATACCGCTTAACAATACTATCAGATTCCGTCACTGGTTTTCAGGCTTTGTTTATTGTTCCTTTTAGTGTGTAGCTGTTCAAATGCGTTTACAGTAGCTGTTACTTGCTGAGGTGCGAGCCACCTTTATCCTTGTTCGAATTGTTAACGTAGAACGTAGCAGTACCAACAATAGACTATCTCCCCATTTAATATGTTGTCTCCTGATCGTTTTAAATGATTTCAATTATTGCTCTCATTCACATGTATTCTTTTTTTTTAAGTTTTCAAACATCCAGGGTATTTGATGTGATGTGTATTTGCAACTGCATGTAAAATGTGATGTGTGAAAAAATCTTACCTAATGTAATAATTAACTGTGTTTTTTGATATAATCTATTAAATTCCTAAATAAATCTTTAAAAAATATATGTTTTGCACCACTTTAATCTAATCTAGTGTTTTTCTGATATTTTTTTTATGAATAATGAATAACAATAAACGTGATGGATTTTTCTTAAAGCAACCGATTGTCTAATGTGTATTTTTGAAGAGGAAATGAGAGAGAAAATGAATCCAATACGTGCGTGATTCAAACTAGGAATATAACGCCCGTCAATTTGAGAAGACATCCCGTCCCGGAGGCTTCATATTCTCTTCCAGAATAATTTCCATGTCTTTCTTTTCCTTTCCTGTGCTTTAAAAAAGTAGTTAGCTCTGATAGTTTGTTAATTAACCAGATAATTAAGAGTTCATCTCTTGTGTGATATGCATAAAAAGGTTATTTGAGACGAAATTAGGAAAATTCCTTCCTGGGTTAAAGTTATCGAAGTATGACATATACTGTTGTTAAATTAGTAATATTGGAAACTTTCGAATTAATGCCTTTGTCAACTATTGGAAGGACGCATAAGAATGATAACTAATAAAGGTCTCCTTTGTAGATGTCTACAAACAAGTCATAAAGTTTAAAATACGTAGTTGAGTCGGAGGCAATTTCAAAAACGCGTTTTAGGTTTTGGTAAGTTTGATACAGCTCTCAAAAAGTTACTCGAATAACTATTGACAATTTTACAGCATTTCAGGTAACCTTTATACCTAAATTTCTTACACTGTCCAAGGAAGAGAAAAATAGTACAATTCAAAGTAATCTGTTTGACAACCGCCTGGTAGGACTAACGGAAAGCATGACAATCCACAGTCAGACTGGCCGACGAGAACGGGTTTCGAACCTTCGCCATTAGAACATTGATTGGACTTGTTCGAATAGTTTGTGTTATCCGCATATTTCCAAAATGCATTTTCAATATTTGCAGGATAAATAATAATAGTTCGTATTATTACCCGTAATAATACTGGAACAGTATTATTACAATAAGGTCCGAAACAATATTAAAGTAACGAATAAAATAATTATTTCTAGTAATTAGTTATTCGAATATTATTAGACCTCAGCATGGGCGAGAGGTTAACGCTTTCGCTTTCTGTGCGCGTGGTCACGGGTTCAATTCCCTCCAGGGTCCATTGAACAGAGTGGTTCGGAGCCCACTTTACCAAAAACTGTAGATCTTGTCCAGCTCGTTTCAATCGAATATTATTAATCGAATTTTGACAGCATTTATCCTAAACTTGTCAAATAAGTACTTAAAACATATAATATGAAGATATTCAATTTGTTTCAAGTTGTAACAACGGAATATTTTAAACACAAATTTACTTTTTTTTTTCAATTTAGCGGAATAGTGCACAAACTTTTTGAAGTATGCATTTTATAATACTTTACTCTATTGGACCTCGGTGGCTCAGTGGTGGAGTGCTCCCCTCTGGCGCATAGGATCGTCGGTTCGATCCCAGCTCATGCTATGCGAGCGTTGTGGTGGGAAAACACCGCGTGTTGTTGGGTTTTCTCGGGGTTCTCCCGTTTCCTCCCACTTTCCTAATTCCACCTATTCATCCCATCATCATCCATACGGCCTGAGCCAAAGTTGCCTGCAGGCTTTAAAAATGAAGTTCAATTCAACTTCACTGTATCGAAAACACCTCCGTGGTGGAGTGCTCACCTCTGGTACGTGGGGTCGTCGGTTCGATCCCAGCTCATGCCATGTGGGCTTTGTAGTGCCAAACACCGTGTGCGTGGGTTTTCTCAAGATTTTTTTATTTTCCTCTCATTTTCTCCATTCCATTATTCTACCATCATCCATCCGGCCTGAGCGTAAGTTGCCTAAATGTCTTAAATAAAATTTAAATTCAATCTACCAAAAATACACCTATTCGGCTAAAGAACCAATTAAATATTGTCCTTAATGGCGGACACCCCCCTCCCCAATTTTTGGTGCTTTTCATTTCATGTTGTATGTCTAACTTGAGGCTAGCGCTTCAACCGAAGCAAGTGAGGATTTAGGTTCATACGACAGTTTTGAATCTGGTACGGCCGCAACATTTTCTTACGATATTTCTGCATTGTTTACATTCAGTCTGTGTGACAGGCTAGCGCCTAAACGAGAACTGGTAGGAAGAAACAGACTTCAGACTTCAGTCAATGGTCTCGATTTATTTGACCGTTTTGAATGTGTTGGCACCACAATCTTTTCGTCTGGTCCTTTTCTACTCTATCCACTTCTATGAAATTGGACGTCTCATCGGTTTTTCACTACCCAGTCCCCGTAGTCTGGTGGTAACGTCGCTGACTTCGGATCTTTATTAGCCGACCAAACATCGTGACTGAGATTTTCCAGTTTCATCAGACAAATTTCGATATGGTGCCTTAAGTAATACTGTGGTCGATGCCTACCCTATTCCAGTCAGATATCCCAAAAGGCCATAAATAAATAAATAAATTCAATTTAGATTTTCACTATTTTGTTCACCATTGCCGATTCCCATTACAGTGTGGAAATTGACGTTAAAATCTTTCTTCACGGTATTTTATTATGTTATTGGGACCGACCTAAGTTTATGCGAATTTTATGGCCTTTTGGCTCAGAAATGAGAGGATGGGGGAGGTATAGGCCAGAGTCTTACTTACAGTACCATCCTGGCACCTTCTCCATTTCTTTCCCCGGAAGTGTTCGCCGAGGGACGTCATCCTTCAGACTTATTATAGTTTGCCAATTCAGACTAAAAATATTATTTTTCTATAGCCTCAGCCTTCAGAAATCAACTTCCGATAGCTAATTAAAAGAAGTATTTTGCTGGAATTTAATTTAATTTATGGCCTTTAGGCATTTTAGACTCAGGCCGGGATAGGAGAGGGAAAAGGACATTGGAAGGTGTCGGCCAAGGCCTATGTTGAAGGTGCCATCCCGGCAGTATTTTGCTGGAGTAGCATAACATAGAACAAAAAAAAGTTTGTTCTAGATTAATATTCTTAAACATTTTTGTTTCGATGTATTTCAAGTAAGTAAGCTTGATAGTAGTAGTTTCCGCAACTGTCTGCTGCACTTTCCATGCTACAATAACTGGCCACGTCAGCCGAATTTTCAACCATTTGCTGGAGTCAGAGCAGAGTAGAATATACTGTCGACTCATCTCTTTCGATTTGGGGCACCCATGGTCATTCCGCGGTACCCCGGTTGAGAATGAACGTCCTAGATGTTGCCCGTACTTACACTTCAATAATAGTGGAAAAATAGCGCATATATCTGAACGTAAATTCTTGCAAAGAGTGAAGATTTTTCTTTTCATAAACAATAACCAGAGAACTGTCCAAAGTAGGCACAGGGAACTGCCCAAAGTGGTCGGTTGAGTTGCCTGACGAGGCACATTTTGTCTGATAGAGCATCTGATTTAATGTTCATTTGCAAATGTTTAGCGGTTGTGGGCAAGGAGATCGGAAGGCAAGGAAGGCAGACTGCAAGAAGTTCGTGGCTTCGTATGTGCAGATTGTAGCAACATTTAAACACATACACAAATATCTTGAGTTTAGAGCGCTCTCCTTCGTGGTCATGGGCTCAATTCCCACCGGGTTCCATTGAACGTAGTTATTCGGAGCCCACTTTACCAAAAACTAGATCATGTTTTTAGAAGCTTACGAGCTCGTTTATGATGTTAATAATTTATTTATTTATTTATTTAATTTGAAGATACAAGCAATAAACGAAACGAGCTCTGTGTCACATTTGTACGCCTACCCGCTGTTGCTATGGATACTTGGTGACATTTTACTCTACGTCATGTACAGTGGCGCCAAATATCCTTAGCTGGCTGCGTACAGAACATTTCATTCGCCTACGGAGTCAGTAAGTAGCGGTGGAGCTGCTCCTATTAGCCTCACACATCAACGCACAGTAGGGAGAAAGAGGGATAAAAAATGAAACATTGAAACTCCGCTCCGCAACCCACGCAATCTGAACCCTAGTTCCTGCCCCTTCACTCCTCCGTTTCGAATCCAATCTCATGAAAATACAAGTATAGAGCAGTTAAAACTTAAGGATAACTTGAGGTAATATTGAACTCTACGAAAAGAGGCGATGCCAATTCAGAAACTGTGTTCAGCTTTGAAATTAGTTTCTTTTCAAATGCAGTTCCAATAGTAGAGAAGGACCAATGTCTCTTCCATAGTTCTTTTGAAGTTTTTCTACTTTGGCCAAAATTCCTTTCTCAGCTGGAGAGGACTGAAAGCTAATGAACAGTTGTCTATTTCGTTGTAAATCATATCCAAGTACATTGAAAACATTCACTCCGTAACAAACCTTTACATAGGAAAACTAATGGTCCTCTGTCAGTTTTTCTTAAGTTTTTCCACCTTGAATTGCCTGTTGTGTGAGAAGAAAGGGTTCCACTTTTCATTTCACAGCAACAACCCAAAGGTTATAACGTCTGTACTATAACGTTCCCGATTTTTAACATTTAATCTCAGCTGAACTGTAATTTAAACCTTTCGGGACCTTGGAGCAAGTAAGATAGTGATAAAAAATGCTTTTGCATGCTTTCTACTGATGCTAAAAGGCAATTTTCCCGAACTACTACGTATAAAATCAATTTCCGATTTTCACACTTTTGGAAAATCAAACATTGCCCTAATTTTAAGTCTCAAATAGGTCTAATTTTTAAAAGTATATAAAGTCCATTTAGCTTTTAGGTCTCTTAGGGTTACGACCCCCCGGCATTGCGGGATTTGCGATCCATTGATGCTGAACCTTGTGCAGCTAGTTATAATAGACAACACGTTTTGTGTTCACAGTTCAAGTAAAATCAACAAACTTCCTCGGTTGTTTTTGTGGAGTTGGGCTTACGTTAAGAACTTCATTTTTTTTAAAGGAAATCTTCCATTCTAATCAACAGATGGTAACACAAAACTGCTCTATTAATAGAGTCCTAGCTACGTGTATTATGCATAGTCTGGGAAGTGTTGTCCCCAAGTGTACTCTAAATCACAGTAGGTACCTTATGCTTTACCATAAGGTATAAAGCAAACTGGAACTTCTCTCTCAACAGAACGGATTATTAATTAGAGTTTTAACACAGTTTTCACACAAGATTCAATATTATTCTCATTCGTAATTCATTATCTTGCATCATGCGTAGTATGACAGGGCTTGTAGGCCTTTATACATGAATTTTACACGTGTATTGGCATCGTTTCAACTCTTCATAAACCATAATGCAGCGTAGCGTATCAGCGTTTGGGTTTTTCTTTTTATATCTTTTAAACGCTTCGAATGAGGGGGGAGAAGGTGTAGTGAGTCAACAATAGCTGCCTTGGAATGTTTATCAAAGAGGGAACTTGATCTGGAGCCATTTTGGTTTCTGTTCATTTGCCGCCTGAACAAAAAGTTCGTTTTCAGTTCCCAGGGTCGATAGGAAAACAAAGCGGTTTTATTGTTTTCTGAGCGTAATTCTACGCTCTTAAGAGTATATATATTCACTTTTAAGAGGCTGCAATAGTTCGTTTGGCGTGTGGCAATGAAGTGTTCAGTTTAAGGCTCAACGGAAGTAGGTTTTCCAGCCCTTTTCATTCTATGTTGATTTTCAAATTTCAGTCCAGGTAAACAGAAAATAATTTTCACGGACTTAAGTCTCTGTTTCGAACTTCAATAATGAATTCAGTTAGTTTTAAAGGAATCCTAGTATAAATTTATTATTGTGTGCAGACACTTGTAACATCATTCTGTCCTTAAAGTGTCTCCGCACAATAATCAAGTTAGTACTAGCATTTCTTTAAAATTAATTGAACTTGCTATTGAAGTACGAAACGGAGTTTGAAAATTATTTTCTGTTTACCTGCACGGAAATTTGAATAATCGACTTAGAACAAAAAAGGCGGGAAACTCTACTTCTATTGAACCTTAACATGGATTTTCACACATGTTGGGAATACAATGATTTCACTCTGTTCTTAAAAAAAAATAAATGACCATATAAACGTTGCAATAATACATGGGATTAAAGGTGCATAAGGGAAGGTATCACGGAGTATTTTTTAATTACAGATAATGGTTATTATAATCTAAATTTCCATTTAGAAATTGTTACGGATCTAAAAAAAAAATTGCACTTACGTTCACACGGATTCATAGAAAATGATCGATGAAAGAAATTTTGAAAGTCCGAGAAGTAACATTGCAAGTCCGAGAAATAACAAACTTGGGCAACACCGAACCATGACAAGCAGAACATAATAAAGGGAGGGCACTTTTACTTCCATGCAGACTATAGTTATGGATTGACTGTTGCACATTTTTTAAAAAAAATCTTCCTACCAACTATTTTCTATTAACCTGAGTGTACCTTCACAATGCCATTCGTTATGTTGAAATTCCTATTGAGTCAATGTTTTGGAAGGAATGGGATGAGCCCATATGTTTAAAAATACGTAAAAAATCAATGTTGAAAGTTCGTTTCCCCGGAGCCAACCACTTCAGTCATTTAAGAGAGAATTTTGCTCTTTGAGTTCCTTCGCAGCTTTTTTTATATAGAAGGTGAAAATCTAGAAATAATTCTTTGACTGTTTTCAATAGGGGTATACTTAAAGCTAAACGAATTTGTTGGCAGTTTAATGACAATTTCCATAATTAAGCGTTAATTTGTTTAATTATGCAAATTATGCTCCATGAAATGGTAATAGGGATATTCACAATGTTGAAAAACTGGACACACTGTTAAACTTTATTCAAGAACAAACGTACAAACCGAACTGCCGTAACTCAAGTATTCGCATTCGACAGGTCCTGGGTTCGATACCAACGGCCGACAATCCTGATCGCTTTTTCCAGGGTTTCTCCTTAGTCACACTAGGTAAATGCCAGGGTGGTATCTTCAACTTAGGCCCTGGCTAATTACTTCCTTCATCCTCCCCCCTACCCTCTCCAAGTCTGAGTCATAGATGCCTAAGGGTCATAAATAAATTCAATTCAACAAATGTATAGAACGTGGAGAACCATGCATTGGAAGCTTCTACATGCCCATGCAACAAGCTTTTGGGATAAGGAATGGATCATTTTTTTTCAGTCGACTCAGCTGGAATGGATTCGGGGCAAATCTCACAAAGCATGCTGGTAGTGACTTGAAAATGACTTAGGGTAGAACAGAAATGAAATGACTGAAAAAAAACGGCACTTCCGATCACGCCGTCAAAATTATTTTTTTACTAGCAATGCACACCTCTGTCATATGTACATACTGTAAACCTTTATCAAAACATACTGTAACTTTATTCGAGAGTTTGGATATGTCGTTTTACTGCATCCTGCATGTGTGTTTGAAATATCCGCTTTGGCGCATCAACATTAGTACAAACATTCGAAGACCACTTTGAGTTAGTACGTGCCGTTTCTTTTTATTAAGCAGCTCTAATGTTTTTCATCACTGTTTTAGTTCTCAATGCGGTATGAGAAAAGAACAGTAGCAGCATGGTCGCATAGCTTCTCATGTATAATTGTCCTGCGTTTTATTGAAAATCTGGCGGGATTTTTGTGAGTGCACTATGAAAATAAACCTTTGATAATTCAGTTGTGTTTAATCTCTAACTTCCTGCGAGTTTAATTGTCGATATGTGTGGAGTGTATTTCCAAGACATGCTAAATCCAAAATTTTCGATTTTGATCAGAGTTTAAATTATTAAACTGTGTGAATCCTTCTGCATTAGTTTACAATTATTTTGTGTCTGAATCACACACATTTCTGTGCTAAATGGTGTTGCAAATATGACTTCTATGCGTGGTTTTATGGACAAAGATGGCTTTTTTTTTCTCTTTCTCGAAACCTTTATCAAAATGATTTAACATGTTTTGGAAATATAATCTACAGGAAGAACAGGCACAGTAAGGTGAGGATACAATAAGTAAATTTATGTTTTGGACGATTGCTAGCATTATGGTCTAAGCCTGTTCGAGTGTCAGAATGATTCTCTCTCCGGGAGCCCAAAGATATCGAGAACGTGGCGCCCAGGAAGTCGATTGAATGGTACCATCCCATAAATAATTTACTGAGGAGAAACCCTGGGGGAAATTTGAGTCAGGATTGCCACCATGAACAAAGTTCGAGCCTCACTCCCTCCCCGTAGTCAGCGACATTCACCAATAGACTACGGGTGTTTGTCATTGTGTTATAACTAATATGATATTCTAATATGAGTTTTGTTGAAATCCCTTCATAAATTAACTGTGAAGAAAATAAAACTATCAGAAATTGTATTACCTCTATTTTATGTTCTGAACATGAACCAAAGTCAGAATGTCACATAGTTTTTGTACATTCATCAGCTTTGTGTGTTTCACTTAAATCAACAAAATATTTGACAAGAAGCAAAAAGTTTAATACTAAGCAGATCGATAATACAAACAAACAAGACCCTAATTCTATAAGGTTTCTTTGCTAAAGATTAGCGAAATAGGTACTTTACCAGTAGTTTGTAAATTTATAGTGAAAATAGATATGGAAAAAAATAATCTCACGAGTAAATACCAATAGTAAAAAATTATATGAAACAGTAGGCGATCGCGGACTTCGGAATTGTACTAGAAAGGCACGCAAGTTCGAGTCCTGCTCTCGGTTATCTAGATTCGGTTTTTGGATCGCCATGCTAATTCCGGGATTGTACCTAAACTAAGATCCTGGTCCCTATCTTCCTCATTCTTGCCCCTCACCCCGAAAGAGTGCTCGCTGAAGAACGTCGTGTCTCAAAACAGACCGAATGTTATACGAAAGCTAGATTACCACCCACGTATTGTGTAGGCTTTATAAGATGGAGTCATGGATGGTGGTGGGCTTATCAAAATAAAAAAATAAAACCCGTCAAACATGTGAATAGCTTAGCCAGTAACTTCCTGTTCAGAAAATCCCGATACAGCTTGTTCAATGACCGATTTACGCTGGATATTTTAAGAGGCCTTCGTACCAACGCTGGGTGTGTGTGAGAGAGTTTGCATATGTTTAAAGATACTAGATAAGCGACATCCAATAATGAAATTTTGGAAAGCGACCCCAATAATACTTGTAAATGTGTATCAAATGAACTATCTGACATTTTGACATTGTTTATTTTAGCTGAAAAATTAGAATGCTCGTGATTGCGTAGGCGTATGACGTCATCAATTACGGGAATTCTAATTTCTCAGCTAAAATAAACAATGTCAAAATCTCAGATAACACATTTACGTGTATTATTAGGGCCGCTTTCCGTAATTTCATTATTGGTTGTCATTTGTCCAGTATCTTTAAAAATATTAAAACTCTCTTGCACACACGCAGCGTTGGTACGAAGGCCTCTTAACAAATAGTAGGGGAATTATTTGGGAAGGAATCTCCCCTAACCATAAACAAGGAACCATACAGACATTACCTGATGTGGCCGAGGGAAAACCTGTCAGAATTGCCGCCTGCCGGATTCGATCCCAGGACCTTCCGATTGTAAGCCACGGCCGAAATTATTAGAGGAAGCACCATGGGCTGGAGTGCCGGACGAGATTGAAACTCTTATTCGAGCGGGAGTGAAAGCCCTTGTTAAAAAATATCTATCATGAGAACAAAGATAAAACTAATCTTTCAATTAAATCCCATTGCTTTAGTGGCTAGGGTCGGACTTTGAGCCCTGCTGCCGGCTATCCTAAATAAGGTTTCACAGGACTTTCGTCAGTTTCATCTTGCAAATGCTGAGATGATACCTTGAATAAGGTCAGGGCCGCTATCGTTAACGTCACTTTCTCCGGTAGAGTGCTCGCCGAGCAACGTTATTGCTCAGTTTTGTGACAAGCTGTCCAGCCCATGAAGTGTAAATGAATAAGTAACAATTAATTCTTACAAATTATTCTGATGCGATCTACACTCTGCAACGTGTTGCGTGCGTTACAGTGAATGTAAGCCAAAAAATTTGAATCCC
>JAGDQP010061696.1:0-11998 GCA_022664845.1 Lepisma saccharinum
GTAGACTTCGCCGATACAACAAAGCGTGCAAATTTATCGAAAAATGGGTAATTCTAAAAGGAGCGACTAATCAAATGTTAAAAAGCTTGAACGCAATTGGCCAATATGATTTTCTTTTTTAAAAAAGGGAATTTGGTTGTAAAGAAGCAACTGACCGTAATGACAGTAAAAGAGCTACACTGTGTTTAGTAAGTCATGCAAACCAGTACCCAGTAGCGGTGTTGTTGAGCACTACATCCAGAGCCACAGTTATGAAGAAATAAAGAGGCATTTGTAAGGAAATTTCTGGAGACACGTGCTCCACAGAAATTGAGTCTGTACGACAAATTCCAGGTCATGGGAAGCGTAGTCAATTCATCGTCAAGGGACCGTCCAACAATAATTCTAACAGATGATGATTCAGAAACCAAGAACTCCGTGCAGATGGTGGCCTAGCCACGTGTAGGCTCTGCGCACACTACTGTCAGGAAGCAGTTGCACCTATTTCCGTATAAGGTCTGTACTGTGTAGATATTGCTGCTAGATGACCACGTGTTCATGATGCACCTGAATCAAGTTAGGGATGGGTTAGAGATTGGTATTTTGAACACAGACGGGGCATGCTTTCATTTGAATGATTACGTCAATTCCGAAAACACTTATATGGTCAGTCAACAATCACCATGTCTTACACGAGGAGTTTCTCTATAGCCAAAAGGTTAGCGTGGAGGCAGCAAGATCTCGAACAACAGTATTTGTTACTTTGACAGGAATTTCTTCCACACTGACGATCGGGAAAAGACTTGGTTTCAGCAGGACAATTCTAGAGTGCACACATCAAGGAGTACCATGGCATTCTTGGAAAGTGTGTTCCATTGAAGGATCATTTTGCAGGAGTTGTGACCTTCGAGATCGTCCGATTACTCTTTGTGTGAGTTTCTCTTATGATCACATCTGAAGTCTGCTGCTTATTTGACTGTAAGCCTATCTTTGTACGATCATTCTTGAATATGGGTAGCAGAAATACTTCTGCCAATGAACTTCTAACTTAAGCTCTTCGTCGTGATACAATTTGAGTTGTAAGGCTCACTCATGATGTTAACTCCCTCCACAATCGCTGCGTTGAAAGCAAGCATTTTTTTAATTTTTTTTTTTTAATATGTATTGTAAGGACACATTTCTATATAAAGATCAACTGATCTAACGTTCGTTATGAGGTTTCAAAATTTCTGTTAAGGTACTTGTATTTGTATCCGCATAGACCTACAAAATTATTTTATGATTTAAGTAAAAAGGAATTCGTGAATTAAAAGCAAATAGTTTACAGTTCTTCATATAACATTACGGTTTAATATTTTAGATTTTATTTTCTGTTTCAGTACATTCCTCATTCAAAATTGGTTCGTGAGTACACCAACATTCTTTTTATATGAATTCATCTCATGTTTAATAGTTCATAAGGTCACATGTAATATAAAGCTTCAAAATAAATTGCAATATACAGTTAAAACCTGCATTGTACTGTTTACAACTTCGAATAGATAGATAGAGTTCATTGGATACATGTTGAAACATAATTAAAAGATTGCTTCCATCTTTCAACTGTGTGCTTTTTAAAACAATGTTTTCACTTTAGACTCTCTTGAGTACAACCTTTTCTTATATTGAAAAGAAATTTAAAAAAAAAGTTCGCACATACACACAATTTACAATTTCACAACTATTACCAGAACTTTCCGTTTTAGAATTCTAATAAGAAGCCATATAATAATAACTTATATCAATTACAGTATGTTGTAAATCAATATGCACACATGTAGAATCATTAATGTAAATCAAAGGACAAATATTCTGTCTTTACTATTCAAAAAGGCTTAATTTTTACGGTATTTTTTTAATAAACACTTATATTCAGGGCAACGAAAGTCTTATAGCGAGAATACGCTGTATGTTTTTGTTTCTGTGTTTCCGTCAGTGAGCGCAAGGAGGCATTATGACAGTTGTCCAGACGCTAATTGAGTCTTTGGAAGTGAATCCGCTTGCTTATGTTCTTAATGTTCTCTAACTCGGAGAACCAACGGACTGATAGCATGAAAAATAAGTGTATGTTTCTATATACTTTCTGAAAGGACTTAGTGAGTGAAGTCGTCTAGTATCAAATTATCTTTGGATTTTTAACTTCTGTGGAATGGGGAAAGAAAAAGCATTAATTTGCAATAACGGCAGCTGTACAGGAACTCGCCTGAATCGAAGACTTTATCGTAGCTCTCATGGTGGAGGGGTTTTTAACACGTGGTTATCGTACTTTTGATGCCCATTTGCATGGGCTCGAATCCCCAAACTAGCAGAACATTTTTTTAAATTTTATTCTAACTACGTCGGAACGTTCAATTATCGTTCTCTACCAATGGCAAAATATATATATATATACACACACATATATATATATAATATATATTTACGTTCAAAATATCACGAATTATGGTAGCATTAATTAGCAATTCAGTGTGTTTTAATCCGTGAAATTTGGTGTTATGTAAAATATATATGAGTGTCACTACATATATATACCGGGCCACGAAACTACAGATACTGGATTATAATACTACAAATACTTTACCTTTCAGAAAAGTCAAACCACATGTTCAAATTCGTGGGGTACAGAGTGGTTCGAAAGCCACTTTACCCGAAAAAGTACGTCCCATCCTTAGAAGCTCAGCTGTTCGTTTCGGTCGTTAGTAACAGTTATTATTGATGATGTTCAGTAATAGATTTTGTTTTCGCGCATTGTCTTTATTCTCTCATTGTAAAAAAATTCAAATTAATGGCATAAGGCCACCATAATTTGTGTTATTTTGAATGTAAGATTATTTGCAATTGGCAGAGAACGCAAATGGGACGTTCCGACGTAGCTGAAAAAATGTTTTAAGAAATGTGATAGATCTGAGATTCGAACCATTTCACATGGGCATTAAAAGCACAATAAGCACGCCCTTAATACCTGTCGGCCGCGAGGGCTTCGCTAAACAGCCTACAATTCAGGCAAGTTTCTATACCGCTATCATTATTTCTCTTTCCGTATTCCACAGAAGTTGGAAATGTAGAGTTAATTTTGATACTAGACTACTTCCCTCACTAAGCCCTTTCAGACAATATATAGAAATGCATACTTGCAATGGTATCAGTCCGTGTGTTCTCCGAGTAATAGGTACAGCTAATCACGTGCACCACGCTAATCAATGCTGACATTCATTTGTCATTTTTAAAGATATTACTCAAGCTTAGCAGGAACGGAGCACATTGCAAAGCCCCTAAGTAAAATGAATCAATGAAGAGGTTGGTACAGCCAAAGTAACACAGCTTATTGTTTTCTCCCCTACCTGTTATGCTGTTATTACAGTGGTTATTATTTATAACTGTGTGTAATACTGTGGCAAGATCATACCGTAGCAGTCTAACAGAGAACAAAGACCCATTCGGTAACTATGGCTTAGCCTTGAAATTGCATACATAAATGTGCGATGGCAACTGTGCTGTGGGATAGATTCTGTAACTACGATTACCATTACTGCCGTGACAGCACCCTTATATAATGTTCTGTTCATAATTAACATTTCGCTTCTGTATGACCATTACTTTTGTTTTAGTATTTCATTTCGTCTGCGTAGTGAAGATAATGGGTTATGGTAAACAGTATGTTATTATTCAATTATAGTTTGTACTAGCTTCGTCCTTGTTCAGGTTTTTCTTCTCAACATGAGTTAACGTATTACGATAGTTGAATTTTGGTAGTAAATTGTTAGTGCCTTTGTGGTCCAATGGATATGTCATCGGACTACAAACTCGGAGAGTCGCGTGTTCAAATCCAGTCGCAGCCGCCGGAATCTTATCCCGTCTGCAATAACCCCTTGGTTGACTCAAACTGCCAAATTAATTACGAAAAAACAGGACCAGAACTTGCCTAAGAATAGATAAGAATATATTTCGAGATATTACCACTTATTACATGGCAAATTTATTGCACATTTCCCAAGTGGTAACTAGCAACTTTGTTAAAAACTTAAAAAGAAAACACACATTTACCGTCGCAAGTTCAATGCGAAACTTTTTTCATTTTCTATAACAATTATTAAGCAAATATGACGCAAATTTTCTTTGCTATTTGACGGGTTCAACAATGCTTGCGATATGCCTGAGTAGCCAATTGAAACATGTGTTATATAGACTCAAAGAAATCGCAAGCAAAGAACGCGGTAACGTGTACATGAAAAGTCTGCCTGACGTTCGTTTTCATTTGCTGAACACTTGGCGTCACTACATGCACAAACTTGATAAGTTACTCCTATAGAGTTAGGAATAGAATAGAGCTTTCATGACGTCACATGAAGCCAAATTTACGGTTCAGCGGCAGTCATATTGTGTTGCCACAGAATCTCTTTATCTTGATAGATTGAATTGTTTTAAGGTCCTAAACGAACTGGTAAGCTTCTTAGGACGGGGACCTACACTTTAATCTGGACTCCGAAGCACGTGTCTCCACCGGGATCCCTTGATAAGGTAGCGAGCGTTACCACTCGTCCACAGGGGACACGCCCGTTATCCCGAGTTCTGTGGGTGAGCAGGTGACCATTTTGAAACACACATTTCTGTCGTGTGACTAAAATGAAGAGCAGAACGCATCTGGAAAATTTCTAAGCATTTTACAATTGTCAGTTCTCTGCGAAACAGCTGCCTTTTCGAACAACGATAGCTATTTTAGAGGTTTTATCTTATATGCGCGCTTCTCATTAATAACTCTCTCTTCCCACAAGAAACAATGAGAAAGCAATACTCGGCATCGAGGGCCTCTCAATGACGAGCGCGTCGTGCACGGAATAAATAAGAAAAAATGTGTAAAGATATATGACTGCACCTAACCTCCATGAACCCATGGTCACTAATTTAAGATAATCTACGAAAAATGCAAAAAAAGAGAGAGCAATTAATAATAATTAATATGAACATATAACATTACTACCATATTTTGAAAGATAAAATCTTGCCCCCTCCGGAATTTGAACCCGGGCCTTTATTCAGTAAGCTAACGTCTTACCACTTGCAAACGGTTTGCCGTTGCATTTAGAGTGCACGTGTTACGTAAGCATCCATAGATGTCACATGCGCAAGATAACTGCCTCGCGCACGTTATTTAATCCGAAACCGACAGTCTTCTCAGTCAATGTGGTGGAAGTGCCTCGTCCCTTCCGTCTCTTGGCTTTACTCCCCTCGCCCAGAAATCAGCCTCATGCTACCTCTGTTCTATTCCTATAACTATGGTTCCTCTGCAGATGTACATCTTTGTGTCAAAGTTACAATCATTTTTACTTTACATGTTTTTCAAACGTATAACCGTCCTTTCAGCAACTCTTTTTTTTTTCAGTCTCTGTGTTCATAAATACACGAAGACATCATTAAATAGTTTAAAGAATTAAAATATATAATTTTTGTACTAAGTTTTATTCTACAATATTTGGTTCAGTTTACACACACGCACACAAACACATATACACAGTATTATCTTCTTGTATCTGAAAGATTTTGTGTGTTGGAATTATTATAATAGAACTTACTACCATACCTTCTGATTGGTAATCGCAAAGTCTAATTAATGGTGCTTCTACACTAGTCTAGGCCAAATTTATGTTGGTGAGGACTGTCTCAGCGCAAATTATTGGTCATTCCTTTGCTACTCCGAACTTGAAAACAGAAAACGAGACAGAGTCAGTAATATTACTGCAAAAATTAGTATATTGTATGGCAAAATGCACTACAATAAATACACAAGAAGACCCGAAATAATTTATATATGCTGTATCAAGCTTTTGGCAATATTGCTGTTAAAACTGTTCACAGTATTGCCAGATACTGACAATTAAAATTATGTTCATTAGCTTTGTGGGAAAAAAAAAATCGAAATTATGTGTTGATAAACTTCAAAATGACCTAATGTTGTTAAACAGGTTTATGAAAACTGTCATTATACATATGGATAAAATATGTGCGTGTGTATTTCTTTCCAAACACATTTAAACGAAAGTTTGAAACAGTACGGAAACTATATTTTCTTTTAAAATGTATCATCGATGGAAACGTTTACAAAATAACCTTTTGGTGTTGTCTTGCCAGTGTGTAAAACAAAAAAATATTTTTCACTAATTTTCAGAAAATGAACTTTCGGAAATATTTTATGCTCTGTAAGTACGTGTAAAATACTGGTTGAAAAATAATACATTTACGTACAATGAACGTAATTATTGCTCCTAGCAGAGGCGGCGTTAGGTGAGCGCGGGGCCTAGGGCAATAATGACCCCTCGGGGTAAAAGTACAAGTAAAAATCGCTGAGCGCCGAAATGTTACATCTAAAGCCGATAAAGCAGTAAGCAACTTCCCCCTAAATGCTTCCTCTCACTTCTTCCTTTCATTTCTAACCCTAAATTTATTACTAAATATTATCTTTTTTAATGAACAACGGTTTATTATGAAAAAAAAATCCTACATAATTTATTTAAAGAAAGTACAATATATTTTAAAAACTGCATTGCTAATTACAAGTGCTTCTTTATTCATTTCACATTACATTTCGCATGGAAACTATACAAACTAGTTTACAAATAAACTTTTTTTTACAAATCAACTTTTATATCATTGAGTAAGAAAAATATCAACTCGGAACGCGTGGCGGTTGCCACCCCCAAACGCCGCCTCTGACTTCTAGTATCCGGTAACCATAGCAGTAGCTTTTGAAATTGATTGAGACAGCATATAACCCAGTAGCACACAAGCGTGTTTTGAACGTTGATTTTTTATATGTATATTTCGTTATTAGTTGAAAAAAAGTGCGTTTAATTTTAAATCATATTTC
This sequence comes from Lepisma saccharinum, assembly GCA_022664845.1. Taxonomy (NCBI): domain Eukaryota; kingdom Metazoa; phylum Arthropoda; class Insecta; order Zygentoma; family Lepismatidae; genus Lepisma; species Lepisma saccharinum. Next base: position 6,881 of record JAGDQP010061696.1, read on the forward strand.
AGCAAAGACTTGATATTGTTGATAAGGTGTTAGTTCAACTTGGATTCAACTGTTATTTTCAACTGTGGTATAGACTTCGTTTCATTTCTTTTTAATTTAATGGCATGACATTTGTAATTAAAAGCTAATTGAATGCCATTAACTATTACTTTGTGTCCTCTTTTGCATGTTGACAACATCTCGAATTTCAATCTATATTCCAACGAAAATTTTATTACGTTGATACGACGTTAATGTGACGTGTTTTTAACTATTATATTGAACTGTGCCCTAGATTATCTTTCCAAATTAATTGCATAAAAATTGTGCTTACAAGAAAATAGAATAAAATTAACTACGTTTCTCATGTTCTCATTTGCATGTTGAAAACAGATTGGAATTTAAACTATATTTCAACAAACGCTTAATTTCGTTAATAGGGTGTTAATATGAAGCGTTTTTAACTATGACATAGATTTCGCTTTATATGCGTTTTTCTAAGGGAAATACAATTACAGGGAATACAATATAATGGAATTACAGTTATTGAGAAATACAAATTTAATAGTGCAGCGATGATCAAAGCGTTAAAGAAGGAAAAATGCACATAACAAAAACACAAGGAAAATATTCTTTATTCTTATTCTTACATGATGGTGAAACGACGTGTCTGGATTTATGGCGACTGCTTTCAAGACTACCAATTACTTCAGATACCGTAAAACAATAGTGATTCTCAAGGCGACGCCGTGGATCAGAAATAACGTGTGCAAAGATCAGCAAAGACGAGTGCGGAATGTTCCAGCTTCGAAACCCAGAACAGACGTTTGGATAATTTCCTGTTAGCCGATCTGGGTGGTCCAGCGGTCTAGCACGGTAGTCTCTCGACTCAAGGATCGTGGGTTCGAATCCCACCTCGGTCATGGATGTTTGTAAGTGTGTTTTAACATACAACAGCATACATAGTTTAGAAACAGTTGAGAACATTACATACTGAAGCCAATTAGGCCAAAATAAAAAAAAATTTTTTTTTTTAAATTCATACTGCATATCATGATGAAATCAATGGATAAAATGCAACTAAATGTGTATATCAATAGACAGCAACCATGCTCTGTTTTGGCCAACTGAACCCGTTTCTTCATCGTCCTCTTCTTGATTTCAACCCATTGCTCCTCAACTATTATTCAACGTCGAATAAACCGTTGAACAGGCGGACATTCCGGTACATCTACAACGTTACAATTACGTTTCGGTACTAACGTTTAATCCACATATTTACAACGTATGTGTGCTACTGGAGTATAAATTATTTCGGTTTGTTTCTTCGATTTTTTGTGTGTTTAAACGTTCTATAGTGCATTGTGCCAACAAATATACTAATTTATGTAGTCAGTAGTGATGAGTGTATCAGTTTTCAAAGTTCGGAGTAGCAAAGCAACGACGGAAGGTTTCGTTGTCTGAGACATTCCTCACGAACATGTGCGCGCACAGAAAACTTGGCCTTGCGCCAACTCACCATAATACCTACAGCTGCGCAACAGCAATTTCACTTTAATTTTATTTTCATTCGAATCCTGACACTAGTACAAAAGAGACAGCAAATAGTACGCAATTTCAGTTCAAGTCATGCCTTTTCTTAACCGGAAATATATTTTTTCAGATACCCATAAATTATGTTTAGGTATTTAACTGATGCTACTCTTTTAATGTCCTAATATATTTTTCTGAATAAGTTAGTTATTAAAAAGAAGATAGGAAACTTCGGAACTCCCTGTTTTAGCCTTGAAGACTTAATTAAATCCGTATAACTACGCACTGCTCTCTCAAGAGCTGCACAACAGTAAGTGTTAAGCCTGGTCTTCATGTCTACGTTGTGCAAGTGGTTTGCAGTCGTTAAAATTACTTGGGCAATGAACATTTGTTTTCCGGCTGTTCCAATGTATCTCTAACACAAACACTGGCAACGTGTTCATGAAAATCAGCCTTTAGACTGTGCTTATAGTGTGAATGGAAGTATCTAATTATGATGTCAGCAACGAAAAAATCTATATAATTATGTTGTGCGAGTAATCTGTATGTATGAATCCTGGATATGGATTAGAAGTTAAATGTTCTGCGGCGATATAATCTTCCATTCTTCAGAAGGAATGGAGGTGGAAGTGGGTTGAAGTTATCAGTTTATTTTATATATAACACTTTGTACAGTTATTTTTTAAATCTCCTCCTGCGCAAACACTTTTAGAAGGATAAGACCAGGTAGTAAACCCAATAGAATGTGTTGAAGACTAGATATGTTAAGGGAAACGCTACTCGGCACACTTGGTCTATCTTCTTCGCCCGTCCTTTGTTGACGATATCTGCTTGGTTCACAATCTCCGGCTCTGCAGGTTGAGCTTGAGCTTGAGCTTCAAGCTGGTTTACTTCCGTAAATGGTTGCTTAGACTGAAAAACATAAGGAAAGAAAAGTATAAGATACCAATTATAAAGGTAATACCTTGTTTACATTACTAACATCTTACCATGCTTAACGTTAACAAAGATTATTTTAGTAATGTCAACGGTAGTAACCGTTAACGCGGGTTTCAAATTTCACCAGCGCAAACTTATGATAATATCTTCTTACGTTAGTTACCTAAACGCAAGATGGCCGTTAAGCGCAGCTCACTTCGCAAGTTTCTTTCTTTCTTTATCGAAATATATAGCATCCTAGTGGTGCGTATCACTTTTAAAGTATAAAGCAATAATGGCAGAACTAATCTACAAAATGTTATGCTACAATCAATTCATTTGCGTTTAGTGTCTTATAATTTAAACCTCTACCGTTTAACCTTAGAGTATGGAAAGAGGAGATTCCTTACTCTAAGCCTGTAACCTGTTTCTTTACTGACAATGGCAGTACACGCACGATAACCAAAGTTAAGTCCCGTAGTCTAAACGCAAGTTATTTCAACCATGATTTTTACCATCGTAACAATCTTAGTAATCCAAACAAGGCGTTAGGATCATTTAAATGTACAGGGTGAGTCAGAAATATGGCTACACGTTTAAAGTAAATATCATGTGTTACTTTACATTGCAGAGGAAAATGGTGAATGGTACGTAGAATCTGAAACCTCATTTTCCCATTTTAAATTAGTCACGTAGCTGAGCTTACGTGATTTACTAAGATGGACCTGAACATGCAGCCGCGAGCTACCAGAATGTACAGCGTGAGCGATTGCATACCAGAACAATTCTGAGGCCATGAGACTGACGAGACGTTATTTCAACGTATCATTGCTGCCGTCTACTGTGGGAAACTAGAGAAAACGACTACTTGCAACCAGAAACATCAAGAAAGGACACCCTCCTGGAAGGCCTCGCAGTAGCACCAATAACATTGTGGAAGCGCTTATCAATCTCTCACAGAAAACGACCAGCCAAGGTGCACGTGAGCTTCGCACCAATCAATCAGCGTGTCTCATGTAGGCTATCCTCCCTACAAATTGATTTGTGTCCATGAACTTACTGAGGATGACCCTGATAGGAGGATGGAACTGTGTGACCTAGTTTAAAAGGAATATGAAAACGGCGAACTTGGTTTAGCAAAATGAAGTTCTTAGATGAAGCTGAGTTCCAAGTGAACGGAAGTTGTAATCGACACAGCTATCATTATTATGCAACAAAGAATCCTCGAGACATTCAAAATGGTAGTCATTCACAATTTGAGCAATGATTTGATGAGAAGAATTATTAGGAATGCGAATCTTGAAGGAATCTATTAATGAAGATCGGTATTACGACATCCTTAATGAACTTGTGGTGTTACTGATGTATAGTGATGGACACAAACACGGTTTATTCCAACAGGATGGTACACACCACGTACTATGCTATTGCGATGAGGGAAATTTTGGATCGTGAATTGCCAAATAGGTGGTAGGGAAGGAGAGGACCGACAGAATGGCCTCCGCTCCCCTGATCTCACAGCCTGTGACTAATGGCTGTGGGATTGTTTGAAACAGAACGTTTAGGGCTGGAAACTGCGAAACATTGCCATGCTAAAAACAGCAACCGAGGAAGAAATTTGTGCCATTCCAGTGGGCATATATCGTAAAGCAATGCATGGCTTTAGACATCGTTGCTATTTATATTTGGATGTAAACGGTGAACAGTTTGAGAGAATAACGTGAACGTGGTTGGTATTCCTGTGTATTGCTCTTTAGTTTGAAGACTTCACTTTTTAATGACACTATTTCAGTTTTCGTAGTTATAATAGTGCCATCATACGATGCGATCACTCGTGTAGCCATATTTGTGACTCGCTCTTTAGATATATAATTTAATACAAGCCTGAATAAACATTATCATCTTGCAACAAGAGTATTAGTGTGGCTTTCCAGATGATCTCTACAAACCAGAAACACATTCAACAAATAAGTAATTGAAACTATTTTAATTTAGTAGTAGTTTCAGAATTTGAAGAATATACATTAACAAATATAGGTGAAGTTAAAGATAATATTTGAATGTTTCATATAGTAAAAGGATCACTGAATACTATATTTCGAAGAGAACAGTAATTATATTATGCCCAGTGTTGTTTACGAGACATTTTTCGCGTGCGTATCGTCGCGTTTTCGAGACGGGATACGCCCATATTTTTAAACAGCAACCTTACGATCTTTTCACGAAGCAGGATGAGACAGCCCCAAATTTAATCTCGTCTCATTGCCAAAACTAACTATGTAAAGTCTAGAAACGATAAGAATTTCGAATTTTAATTTTTATGGCATTTAGGCAGCTTTGTCCCAGGTCGAGAAACTATAATATAAATATTGGTTTTCTACAACTCGAACTGCAAGTAATCATAGGATGGTGTAGTAACACTTTGTATCCAGTTATTTTAAGTGATGGTCTACACCGTTAGCATATGAAAATATTAGATGAAAGCTTTGACTGTGTTGTAAAATAACCTCGTCCGCAGTGATTCCGCCAGACCCCTCCTCTTTTTCTAACGGCGAGAAATACATAGAAACCGTGCAAAACAAAACTTGCAAGCCCCTACTGAAAATCATGGCGGAATTCCTGAGTAGTGACGACCGACCAGTGTAGTGCATAAATTAAAATTTAATTGTCATGGTAAAAAACTTATTA